>CAJDSM010117080.1:0-23123 GCA_903981925.1 Ostrea lurida
AGAGAGATTCCACAGCAACATCCAATTCAAGTTGCCATTGTTGTTTTAAGCTAAAACAGCAAGTATTTTATGACGGGATCAATAAAAACATCGTAAGTATCTGTTGAATTTTAAAGTACCAATCCCAAATTGGACACAAACATTGCTTGACATTTTTTTTGTTTAAAAAGATCACAATGGATACTAATGTACAAGTTTGTTTCTAAACATATTGGCTTTTTATTTAAATTGCATAGTTTTAAACTTGAAGAAAATCTAGTTGTTCATACTAGATGTTTAAAAATGCCGTAACGTATCTGTTGCTCATTTGGAGACAAGCATAAAAATTAAAATTTCTCAAATTTTATGAAAAGTAAATCCATTGAATCAAACTAAAATGATGAGAGACATGTGTTTTTTGTAAATATAAATCGCACCTTACTACTTGAAATGTTTCAGATATATTCCACACGACTAATTAATAATCATTTGCACGGAGACATCAAAAAATTGCAAAAATTGGAACCCAAATCGGCATAAAAAGCAAAATCATTAGCTAAAGAATGAAATCTAAAAGTTTGTGTCCAAGTTAATTTAACAATGTTAATTGATGATTGTAAACACAATTCCTGTACATCATTTGAAGAGCAAGATTTTCATAAAACCACCGGAGACAGGTGTATTACCAGAATGTTCACTTAACGGAGAATGAATGTTTAATGTCGTTGGGGGTGACAGAATGGTAAATTTAAGGGCAGCAAGCAAAAGCCATTTATGCAGTTTTTCTATAATGCCACAAAAAAGCATTGCTGAAATGAAAGGTCAGAAGAAGTATATTTCTTTACTGGATTTCTTATGTAATGAATATAACGTGAACAAAATTGCTGAATTACTTTACCTGCACCTAATTTAGAATTGTACATCCCAGGCATTTGGACCATGTCTTTTTCCTGTGGGAATTAATGCTGACGAGCTTCTTACAGTTTCTCAACTTCAATGTGAAGTAAAGCTCCTAAAGATATAAAATAAAAAAAATTTCAATCATCTTATTAACATTCATGATTTATATTTACATATTATGATATATATGTGCATGCATGTATATGTGTATATGTTATGTAATATGTATTGTGTTATATCTAATGTGTATGTTAGGTGTTTACATATTATATTGTTTTATGAATGTGTGTTTTTTGTAATATGAATGTAGTGTATATGATGTACATTAAATAAACTTGAAATAGCTTATACAGGTATATCATTACAAATGTAAGTCATGACAGCTCTAATTGTTTAATATTTCTGTCTATTTAACAATGTATATATTCATACAATTTTATACTGAACATAATTCAGAGACATTGAAGGTATATTAATTTAGAATTGAATGCTCCCATGCTTTAAATACCTAAGTTCCATATTTGCTGTCTCCTAACAAGCGGACATATTTAGGGGCTTATACAGTAATGGCATCCTTTTTTCAAGCTCTTTAATCAGATATGTAGCTCTATAATGTGGCGGCCCTTGGGCAGTTCAGTGAAAGTTGTCCTAAAAAAATTAAGTTGAATCCCACAAATGTAATAGGTACATGTAGCAAATAATATATACATGTTTATATAACAACTTCACAAGTATATTATATATATATATATATATACTATATATATTTATATATTAATATAATATATAATATATATAATTTATATATATATTAGGTAGGTTAAAGAATTAAAACAGAATTATTAAAACTTACTTGACAAATTGCATAAAAGAAATTGGATTTACACAATCTTGACACATAAAGCTATATCACATAGGCTAGGAACCGTTTTTGAAAGGGGGGGGGCAAACACTTCTGACAAGCAAAAAAACAAAAAAGCAATTGGCCCAGAATGGGCCACATCGCTACCTGAGGCACCTGCTTTCACTAAGGTACAGCACAGTAGTAGCAACTGTTCAATCCTGTATTGTGGCACACCCAACCCTCGGAGGGGGGAAGCATACTCTAACACACTGAAATCTACTTCCATATGAGGAAGCTTTTCCAAGTAAATAATATGCTATGTACTCGGATTGGCATGAAGAAGATTTTAAGAAAAGAATTTCCTATAATTTGCCATTAAAATATTGGATCCCCTATTGTGGCCGCACATTACGCCTGAGGGTCAGATTTGAACAATTTTATCTTCACTTCATATCAGGAAGCCTTTTCTGCGCCAAATGGTTCTTATTAAATATTTACCTATATAACAATAGCTAAAAATTTGATCCCCTATTGAGGGCCCATTGTACCCCCGGGGGTCATGATTTGAAAAACTTGAATGCTCACTAAAATCCTCATGAAAGCTTCCAATAAATTGGCAGCTTTTTCTGAACCCTGGGTGGTTCTTCGGAGAAGATTTTAAAAGCAAAAAAGGCGAAGTTAACAATTGCGTGTCAAACGCAATCACAATCCCAAAAAAAACATTACAAAAGTCGGAGTGTAGGGCAAACGGACCTCCGACGAAGCGAAGGTTGCAGGATCAGCTGCAATGGAGGAGTAACGCATCCTCTGCTGACCCGGTCACACTCCCGCCGTGGAGCCTGCAGTCGAAAAAAGTAACGAGATACCCGTGGTCAAATCTAGTATAAATGACAGTCAACAAAGGGTATGAACAAACAGTCAACATATGATTAGTGATAATTTGATAATCGCAATAAGGTCAATTATACGCGACCGTAGAATTTGCAAAATATGACGTTTAAACGAGATTTGTTATACACCCCTGCAACATCAACTTTTTTGGTTAGTGTTGGCCACTTCGCTTAAAAAAACATCATAACGCACGCAGATGCCCTTGCGTACGAATCAACTGATAGACATACACACCATAAGCAGGTGATAGTGGTACATTACTACACAAAAGGGAAAGTTGTATAATTGCAAAGTCAAAGTAATCACGTTTATCATATAATGTAGTTGTCAGTCTGACATTGATCAATTGTTAAGCAATTATTCCAAATATGAAGCACATCTGTCAATTCTGTGGTGTCCTTTATTTCAAGTTCCCTCAGGATATAATCAAATGGACATAATTGTGAAATTTATGAATTGTTAATTGATAAGACACATCGTCTATATACCTATAAAGTAAGGTTTGAAGGACTACGGCAAAGTTTTTTGTTTTTTATCCCGTAACAGTTTCTGAACAAATTCTGCTTCGTAAGAATTATAAAAATAACGTCTGCCAATAAGTGGGTGCACAATTAGTGCCCATAGGAAATACCACAGATTGTTTGGAAGACCATGGTCTCCAAAGACTAACATAAATATTATCTATAAGAACCCAAGCATGTCTTATATCTTCTTCAGAGTCTGGTGTGGGCAATCAGAGTGGTTTTCTGACAAAATATGTATCTTGTTTCCCAATGACTCAAGAAACTGTATGTTTCGGGTGCCGTTTTTGTTCAAAATAGGAATTATCAAATTATGTGAAAGAAGCCTAGATATTTAATTTATCGTGAGAATTGTTGTATAAAGCTGTGGTAGAAATCATATGTCTTGCATGCAGTCAATTTTAGAAAAATCTTCGTGACTTGAAAGTTTTCTTACCTAAGCTTCTTTACGAGTTTTTTTGAGAATCCACATCTGGATTGACACCACTTCTGGAAATTATGTAGTGGAGACGGAGTATGCTCATGCAAGTAGACTCTTGTAACAGTTGTTCAGAATAGTTGTTTAGTAATAAGGGATAGGGTTTGGTAGAGCACTTACTGGAACCATCGATGTATGTTTGTTGTGTGAAGGGAATTCTTATTCCAATCTTTGGATCCAGTCAAAGGTATGGCAATCAAATGTCCTGATCTTCGGACATGAAAGTATTTAAAACAGAAAGGTGATTTTTCGAAAGAATTCCATCTTTAGTCAGATTGCTAAGGAGTATAAGTAGGATTCCCAGATGTTGAAGTAAACCCTAAAGAGTTGCCCCACACCCCAAATCAAGTGACAAGCGAAAAAAGGATAAAAAAGGGAATTCCAACACCTATTCGAAGGACAAATTTAAACAGCACGTCTTTAACTTCACTAAAAGGAATTAAATGTTTTTATGGTTCATAATGTGGGCCGTTATTCTGACCAGGAGAGTTCCAAGGTTGTTGGCATACTTTGCAACAAGTTTCGGAGGAGAAATGTGACCCTGTGTGATCCGTTTTCCAACAGTTTGTGGAAAGGAAAATCACAGGGTTTTTTAATTGACCGAAATGAAATATTTTGCCCTGGACACCAGTACAAAAAATAATTCTTGGTAAGCTTAATTATCCGGTAGAGGTTCTATGAACATGAATCTCATGTCATTCAGAATGCTTGTCATTCTCTTTGTTTCAGGGTGTCGTATTTTTCGTAAAGAATTTTGCTAGTTAGTTTGACACCAAGCTTATCAAGCATGCACATAATTTACAAACAAATTTATGAGAAAATCTAAGTTATATAAGATAAGTATACATATAAATTAATTTGTTTGGGTCTGGGCACTAAATGTTTTGCTCTAATCCCCAATGTACTCCTTATAGGTTTTTTTAAAGTTAAGTTGTCGCGCTGGGTGACTCCCCAGTAACCATATCAAAATCACCGATCTCTGTCCATTATAAATTGTTTGGGGTGTGCAATGACATGCCACTTGTATATCATAATTAAGAGTTCAATGTATACTTGTGTCATTTATGATACTGAATTACCTTTGGACATTTACTAACACGTCTCAAATATCCAGGTCATAGTGAATATCTACTACAAAGGCGGATCCAATAATTAATATCAAAAACACTAGTCTTTAAGTCATCGTGAGGAATGGCATTCTGAAGAGTTGAAATAACGATCTGGTTTTCTACTCAGGTATGACTTACAACGGATATGGTCACGTGGTGGATTCCTGTCCCCATAACGAGACAGAGTTTACTGCAGCAGCGGCCAGACTTAACTGTAGCGTGGACAAGTTTGGGTATAATCAGTATACTTGTGTTCCTAAGTATGACGTGACGTCATTAGTCGAGTTCTGCTACGATCGCACTGTGGGATATTACCCGAAAGGCGAGTACAGAAGTCTTTATAACCCTCATTATTAAGCCTCCATTTATCCCATAATCTAACGATATATCTTGGATTAACATTTCGGATACCGTGCGATAATTTTGGAAATCTATGATCGAAACATTTTATCTATTACCTATACGGATGACAAACAAAAAGATAAATACTCATTGCTAAATCAGTGTACCCATACTGTACATTAGTGTGTATTAATACGATCACATTGCCTTTAATCAGACCATTGTCTCAGGGTAGTGCCCGATGGCGAACTGCAATCATACATCTGTAAACAGTTTACGGAGGGCTGTCCCACTGACCATTACAGAGGATCTGACCTGTATCAATGTTAGTATCATCATAAAAATATCAATGGTTTAATAAATCTATCTCCATATCATCATTATTTTTCTTAAATACAAAGAAATAGAAATAAAGAAACGTGGATTAAACATAATGTCCATTAATGTTTCATTTCATTTCTATATCAATGAGTCTTCATTGTGTACGGTATATCACTGAGTATCCACGTTCAAATGGGACTTGTATCCATGAACAGTGTTGTGTTTGTTTAGACAATTCTCTACGGAAAATGTAAATATTATCACTTGCATACTTTCACCAATACTTTCATTTTTTTCAGTTCCAGCTTGCTCTCAAATAGATACAGAACAAAGATGTTTCTATGCAGATCCCTCTTGTTCTAAAGAGTAAGTAACGCAGACATACTAAATTCATTCTGGTCCACATTTCCGTACATGTAAAGGCAAATATAACGAACACTGATCATACCTCGTAAGTCCTAACTTAAAATGGCGAAGTAACAAAGTTGAACGTAACATAGTCCAAAAACACACATACAAAATCGAGTGTAGGGCAACACGGACCTTCGACGAAAGCGAAGGCAGGATCAGGTGCATAATACAAAAAGAGTTGGACAAAACACGGGACCCCTGGACACACCAAGGTGGGATCAGGCGCTAGGAGGAGTAAGCATCCCCTGTTGACCGATCACACCCGCCATGAGCCCATTGTCTTGATAAGGTAATCCGTAGTCAAACTAAAAACGGCTTAACAATTGCTATGAAATAANATATATTGAATCGACATAAGAATAAATCATTGCTATTAATAGATATAACGTCCTCAATATATCGAAATAATTTAATTTTACTTGTCACAAGCACTTTGATTGCCTGAAGCAAGATTGAGCGACATCAATTATTTTTGTATAATCTAACTTGCTCTGTATGACGTCCTATATTGACCTCACAGTGTAATAGACATTGTTAGTACATGTTTCACACCTGGAACAAAAGTTTTTTGCCCATACCAAATCACTTGGTACACCCCTAGTCCAAGCTCCATGGTTGGGTAACCACACCATTGTATTTGCAATTATTAAATCAATGATTTATCAATGATTGGTAGCAATCAGGACTGGACGTCATGTTTTCTGAACACAGTGTTCAGTGAATTGCATTGGCGTATTACATACCCCCCTCCCCCCATCACAACCACCACCAGCCAAAAAAAAAGCCAATAAAAAACTTTACCAACAGAAACAACAGATAGAAATCCCGATAGAACATCATAAGAAATACATTATTTAAGATAATCTACTCTCTCTCTCCTCCTCTCTCTCGTCTCTCTCTCTTCTCTCTCTCTCTTCTCTCTCTCTTCTCCATCGTCTCTCTCTCTCTCTCTCTTATTTCTGCCTCCTCTATTCTGCCTGAAGCTGCCATCTGAAAAGATAATGTGTACTCACCATCACAATCCGACAAGCATATTCAATTATACCGCGTACTCCAGGATTTTGATATCATCCGATTCTATCTCCTCAGGCAATCAGCAATCTGATTGTCGTTGTTGGTAGTTAACATTGTGTCAAACGTAATCATAATCAAAAACAACCTAAAGTTCGAGTGTAGGGCAACACGGACCTCCGACAAAAAGCGAGGTAGGATACGGTGCCATTGAAGGAGTATAGCATCCTCTGCTGACGGTCCAAACCCGCCGTAGCCCTGTAGTCAAAAGTAAAAGTAAAACGGGATTACCGTAGTCAAATCTAGTAGGAAAATGACAGTCTAACAAACGGGTATGAAACAAATCATCCAAACATATGAGCTTAGTGGATAATTTGTAATCGTAATCACAAGGTCATTATAGCTAGCGACCGTAGATAATTTTGCGAAATCGAATAGAACTTTAACGAAAGATTCGTTATAACCTTGCAGCATTCAACTTTTTTTGTTAGTAGTTGGCCCGCTTTTAAAAAGGTCCTCAATACGCATAGCATGCTCTTGCGTAAATCGAATCAAACTGGGAAAGTATAGCCGACACCACATATGAAAAAGGCAGGGTGATAAGGTGGTAATTACTACATGAGAAAAAAGGAAAGTTTGACGATACAAAGTAAGAAGTCATCGAACGCTTTATCATATAATGTAGTTGTCAATCCCCTGCCATTAGAGTCAATATTTTAAGCAAAATTCCCAAATATGAATGCAGATATGTCAGATTCTGTGGTGTCTTTATATCGAGTTCTCGGGAAATATCAAATGGACATTAATTGTTGAAAATTATGAATTGTTAATTGATAACACATCATCTATATCCCCTATATGTAAGTTGACGGGACACGGCAAGTTTTTTTGTTTTTATCCCGTAACAGTTTTTGTCGAATTCTGCTTCGTATGAATATAAAATAAGTCTGGGCAAATAAGGTGTCGCACAATTAAGTGCCTATAGGAATATCCTACGGATTGTTGGAAGAGAAGACCTAGTCTCCAAAGACTACAATAAATTTATCTATCAGAAACCCAAGCACGCTCTTAATATCTACTTAAAGAGTATTTGTGTGGGCAATCAGAGTGTTTTCTAAACAAAAATATGTTCTTGTTTCCAAACGACTAGAAATTCCTTATTTCCGGTCCGTTTTTTTTGTTTTATACATGTAATCTGAAAAAGCCTAGACTTTAATTATCGTGAGGAATCGTTGTGTAAAGTGTGGAAGAATCATTACGTTTTGATGGCAGTCAATTTTTGAAATTCTCGGTGATTTTAAGTTATCCAAAAGCTCTTTTAGAGTTTTTTAAGAATCCACATCTGATTGACACGCACTTCTGGAATATGTAGTGGAACTGTATATCGCGAAGAGATTCTTTGATAGCTTTAGTAGTTTAGTTCAAAAAGTAAAGAAAGAGGCTTTTGTGAAATTGCTTAAGTGTAAAGTAGGAATTCCCAGATGTGAAAGTAAACCTATTCATTTAAAAGACAATTATAATGAGTAAGCTTTTACAGAACAAAGACAATGTTGTTACTAGCTTTATCAGTGGGAACCAGTACAAAATTTTCAATGTAGTCTATGTAACTCATTTACCACTTCTGGTTTCTTAAAAACAGAGGGATAAATAGTACGCATTTTCCCCGTTAAATGGTGAAATACGAGATTTTAATAAACCCCGAATACTTTTTTATGCCATTCAGAACAAAGTGTTAAGCTCCTCTCCCTCAGATTTTTGTCCAGCGTCTGGCGTATTCTTCCACATATTTCAATATAGTCCATGAAATTATGTCGCCATTTAAATGAGCAGAGGGTTCTCAGAATTTGGACCTTTCACAAATAAGGGATTTGAGATCCTCATTTGGACTATATTTATATCCCCCGTATAATATACCAGCGGACTATATTAAAATGAGCGAAGAGGAACATGTACACTTTGGAGGATTCCGTTGCAATTGTTTCAATATCCTTAAGGCACGCAACGTCTGTTTGTAATTAAATAACTTGGATGCAATAGTGGAACTATATCTAATGAAATACGAAGGTGGTGGATTTCACTTAAAGTAAGGTGGAATAAGGATTTGCTTTTTAATGATTGGGGATGTTGTTAATGTTGACAAGCATCGATTCCTTTATTGTCAATTTGAAATGTAGGAATCGGCGAGGTTTCTTGGAGGTTCGCTCTCATCATTTAATACGTGGTGGAACACAAGAGTCTGTTGATAGGCCAACATCCCCAAATTAATATCAAGTCTGTATTCCGGTGTTGAGGAATCCAAGTTGGCAGGAAGCTTTAGTTTTTTTCTTGTAATTCATACAAAATTTTAAAAGGGACAGAGTAAAGTTTGGTGTGCGAAATGTAATTGTGGACTCAATGGTTTATTCATGTACGGTAAAGGGAGTCAAAGGAAACATCTGATTATGACTTTGTTGTACGACGATGTCCATCTGATACGTTTACGTCTAGGTGTACTTGGTAAAGTTCCCATCACATTTACATTGTACATATAATTAATTTAAAATATAATGTTTGTAAAATAAATAGAGAGAAAAAATTCAACCAAGTGCTCTTTGCGAACGTGCAAACAAATCAGTGCGCCGATTACTGGTAATTTGCACTTTTTAAAATGCCGTTTTTCATTTGTTTGTGACCAAAAACCTCATATTTTTTTGTGAAAATTACGATTATATCATCCCATTCAACAATAGGCAAAATTTAGTAAAGTTTGGTGACGTAGTTTATGAAATATCTAAAAGGTTTGCGTTTTTCTAGGGACAACCCTCGTATATATAATCTAATATATACGCGCCATTTTTAAAATTTATTTTTAAATAATGAAAAGCGACTTATAATTTAAATGGACTGGTTACAACCTAGTAAAATCGCTGTTTGCTAACAATAAATACTGTATAATAATGCTATGTACTATTTTAAGTACAAAAAGTCACTATAATAATATAAATCGTTTACGGTACCAATTTTTATGCACCAGATGCGCATTTCGAACAAATTATGTCTCTTCAGTGATGCTCAAAACCGAATATGCTTGGAAATCCGAAACATGAACGTGAAACTCTAACTGACGTAATATTATATGATAGATATAATAAAGCAATGCTGAAAATTTTAAAAACTTTGGGAATATAGCCCGTATGGTGGTCTTTAATTTGATATTTCGATATATTGACAATTTTATCCATTAAGGATGTATGGGACTCAGATCAGAGTTGATTAAAATTTCTGAAAATGAGTGAAATGGGTAGCACTGGATTTGTTTTGACAGAAATGGAATTTTTTTTGATAGGTTTCCGTGAGTTCGTTTCATGGTAACGAACGCATCAACATACCCTAAACCCCTGGGAAAAAAAAAAAAACCAAACCACCCATCATTTCTGAAATTGACAATCCTCTCAAAAAAGCGTGGGGTTCACATAGAGTAATGAAAATATCTTAAAATGACTGAAATAGGTAAATGATACTGATTTATCAGAAAATGATCTTTTTGATAAGATTTGCAGGTTCGTTTCCCATGTAACGATCAACAAAAACGCTCTTTGATGGAAGACATTAAAAAAATCCAAAACCTGTCACTGATGGTCAGGTTAATCAAAAAAGTTCTAAAGAATACTTGAAATAGAATAGTATTGTATTGTTTTATCTGGAAAAAGATTTTTTATTAGATAGGTTAGTGAGTTCGTTCCAATGGTAACGACCCATCAACCCCCCCCCTAAAACTTCAAAATTCAAGGCCCGTCAAAAGGGAAATATTGGACTGACCCTGAATAATTAATCAAATCTAAAGAAAAAAAAACAAAAAAAACAAAAAAAAAAACCGAAGTGAAATAGATAGCATTGAATTTATTTGAGTAACAGTAAGTCTTTATCTGATATAGTTTGTGAGTTTTGTTTCCATGGTACGACCAATCAAACATTCCCTTCTTGGAACATCATAATCAAAGTTCTGTCTAAACAGAAGAATAAGGCTGCCTGCCAGAGTAATTAAAATAATTTATGAAAATACTTAAAATAGATAGAATTGTATTTGTTTATATGAAAGGATGTTTTAAATAGGTTAATGAGGTTCGTTTCCCTGGTACGACCACCCCCCCCCTAAAAACATCAAAATTCAAAACCTGTCAAAAGAGAAATATTGGGACCTGACCCTAAGAATAATAAACCAAATCAAAAAAACGAGTGAAATTGGTTAGCATTGAAATTTAATTTGAGTAATAATAAGTCTTTATAAATATGTTTGTGGGTTCGTTTCCATGGTAACGATAATCAAATATGTCCATTGCCGAAGACGAAATTGTATTTCAGGAACCTGTCAAAAAGAGCATGAGGGACTGACACCAGAAGATAAAACAAAATTAAAAATGAGGCGAAATTTAATAGATGAATTTTATTTGTTTTTAGCAGAAAAAAGTATTTTTTTTAGGTTACATGTAGGATTTTTCCACGGTAACATAATAAAAAAAAAACTAGATTCAATCTCGTTGCAAAGCACGAATAGGTCTCCGTTCAATTTATGATGAGATCTTTGATGTGATTGATTGGTGGAAAACAAATATAAATGGATAGCATTGAGCGTCTTAACTTTCCCAAAATTGATAATAAAGCACAAGAAGAAAAATTAAATTGATTTTCAACATACTTCCGGTGCTTTTCTACAACCTCTGGTTATTAAACTTCATAGCAATGACTGAACAGTCCACATATAACTACACGAATCATTTTTCAAAGATCAATGAAAAACTGCCCAATTTCAGCACTACTTCGGTTCGGAAAATATCAACTTCCGGTGGCATGATTGTTACTAAAACTGTTCTGGAATCCGTCGATAAACAATTGAAAAATAATCATATTTTTAAAAGTACTTCCGGTTGGACGACGAAGCGGGGACGGCAAATAAATTTGATATGCATTTTTTTCATATCTGATTGTTGTCTGTTTTGTGATCCCTGAAAGTGTCATTCTCATCTTTAATCATTTTCGTATAAATGCCCAAAAAAATGTGTATTTTGAAAAAACGGAAATCGACATATCTCACGACCAGAAGTGATTTTCTCAAAAAATATTTGACGTTACTCTAGAGATGATTGATGTGCATAAAATATATAAAATCATAACAATCATCTGCCTATAAGCGAGATATATGCGGATGGAATAAAACCCCACTTTTCGAGGATTTTCTGGAAAAACCGGAAGTTGCTGCTTCATTTCTGGTAAGTTTATATCTTTCTGAAACTACAAAAGAGACTCAATAATTGTAATGTAAGACTCGATTCGAACATAAAGTTTTTTTTTTTTCACTTCCGGAGACTACCGGATGACGGAAAGAACGACATTGGGCATGTGTCAAACAGCGAGATATCGAGATCTAATCATCCTGAAAAAGTTTGAGGACTCAATCTCAAAACCGTTTAGGAGAAAGGCTGGCGGACAACATTACTTTTTTAAAAAATGGAAAATCGACATAACTTGCGACAGGAGTGATTTTATAAAATATGAAAAAAAGAACAATCTGGACAATGTGGTATGAACATTTTTTTCTGAAAGTTTCAATGAAAAATCGATCAAATAGTTCTGAGAAATCGGCGTGCACAAAATCGGGAAGAAAAATGAAAACACTTTTGCTCTACATGTCTTCACAAAATATTTACGAAGAAAGAAGTTATTGAATTAAAACGTGTGAAAAAATCGAACATTTTTTTGGCTCATTTTCGGACCCAGGCGAGCTTCGAACGCTTTTGATGCCGATTTTCGATGAAAATCGTTAACATGAGCGTACCAATACATTGTCTACATCGTTGAAAAATTACAAGCTTCGTATCTTTGACTCGTTTTGGAGAAAAGCTTGTGGACAACGAGACCCTATAAACATGAGAAAATTGAGATATCTCGAGACCGGAAAGTGACTCATCAAAATAAACAAAAATATATATCAAGGACTTTTGTTTTGCATAAAGCTGAAAAAGTTTCAGGCAATCGGCATAGCCGTTTTCGAGAAAATGCTCTGTACACAATCGGTAAGAAAAAAAAATATAAGAATAAATAATAATAGAGAAAAGATAAACAAAGAATAACAAGTCTTGTTGGAAACGGAAGACCTTAAAAAAAAGAGAAAAAGAACATAAGAATCACTAGAAGGAAGACGCTTGAAAACTTTGCTGAAAAACGACATTCCTCAAAACCTGTTAAAAACGAAGTGCAACCTCTAACCCCAGCCACCCCCCCCCCCCCTTTTTTTTCCCTTGTCCCTGAAAATTTGAGAAAAAACACAGTTCGAGTGTTTAAATAACGCAATATTTAGCAAACGGTAACTAATCACTATATTGTGCCCGTAATATCTGTGAAACGAGAGGTTTATTCATATTGGTCTTTCTTGCACCTAAGCTCAGACGGAATATTTCCACAGAAATTATACTTTGCGGTATTTATCAAACTGAATATTTCCTCAGCAATAATAAATATGTAAGCCCTGTCTGTAAAAAACAATATGCCTTTGAAATAAGAAAAATTGCAATACTCATCCTCTGAAATTTGGTAACATAACGCCAGATCGCCTTAAGCCGCCAGTCCCCTGTCACGTTTCGGGTATCCCGTTTTACTACGTTTGAAATATGTAGGCAAGCACCGCTATATACGTAGGAAAAACCATCGATGCGTAAAATGAAACGGCTATATACGTGGGCTATACGTTATATCAATCCTTCATCGATTCCGTTTATATTGGTCCTGCACAATACAAACGTGGGCAAAAAATGAAACGTAGATGAAACATAGAAAAACGTATGAAACGTACACGAATACGCAGAATGCGTTAATGAAAGCGGCAGCTGATACATAGAGAAAATGTGAGAGGGGATTTTCCTTGTTACTGTTTTTAAAAAAAATACGTTTTTCGATGTTTTGGTGTTACGGTTTTTGATAGTGTTTTTTACGTTATTGCACTTTAGGACAAGCATATGTCAGGTTTCATTTACGTTCGTGTGGTATTATTACGTTTGTAATACGTCTCGTCAAAGTCACGGTCCCACTGTCACGTTTGGGCATCCGTTTTTACTACGTTTTAAAAACGTAGCAGCAACCGCTATACTACGTAGGAAAACGCATAGATGCGTAAATAAAACGCTTAGACGTGACTATACGTAAATCAATACTTCACGACCCCGTATATAATGGTCTGCACAATACAACGTGGGCAAAAAATGAACATAGAAAAATGTAACACAATACGTAGAAAAGCGTAATAAAAAACGTAGCTGAATTGCGTAGAGAAACGTAAAGGGTTTTTATTTGTTACGTAGGAAAAAACGTAAATTAATCGTGGGAAGACGTAGTGGACCCCTTGGTTACACCTACCTAAAATTAAACTATACGGGAAGTAAAAGGTACATGTAGTCTATACGGGTAAAACATAGTCTATACGTAATGAAACGTAACAAATCGTGATAAAACGTAATAAAATCCTAGTAAATGGTAGCATAATGGTAATGAAATCCGGATATCCCTACACTACGTAGTAAAGCGTAAACAACGTAGGAAAACCTAGTAAAAACCTAGTAAATAACGTCCAACGAATTAAAAAGGCGCAAAGGAGTAGGCCCCACAAAGGTCGAAATCTTGCCCCAAAAAATGGTAAATTAAAGTGAAGTTTTAACAATTTTATTCTGCAAAAAATAAATAGCCCAAATATTGAATAGTTATGGGTGATAAAATTTTTGGAGTTTTGCATTTATGTATCTAAGATTTTTAACTGCCCCAAATACCGTGGAATA
Organism: Ostrea lurida; assembly: GCA_903981925.1. Lineage (NCBI taxonomy): Eukaryota > Metazoa > Mollusca > Bivalvia > Ostreida > Ostreidae > Ostrea > Ostrea lurida. The sequence continues at coordinate 14,610 of CAJDSM010117080.1, forward strand.
TTCAATAAAATCTAAAAAATTTGCTTAAATCACATTTTTGTGATAAAAACGTAATTTCGTTATTAGAGCGAGGCTTGGACAAGAAGATGTTATAAAAATTCGAACCTTGGCCTGGTATTATATTTAAACTGGCAAAAATAAAATTGGTCCAAGGCTGTGCTCTATTAATTTTGTAACGAGAACATACGTTTTTCAAACGTAAGTGAAAAATATGACGCCGAAACGTGACAGTGGGACAGGAAGCCTTTACTGCGAATAAACGTGGTAAATAAGTCGCCGGCTGAAGATTTCGGACATGTATATGTAAAAAAAAAAATTCAAACACAATTTAAGATGAAAGCGCAACGTAACACGAATGCTCTCTCTCTCTCCTCTCCTCTCTCTCTCTCTCTCTCTCTCTCTCTCTCTCTCTCTCTCTCTCTCTCCTTCTCTCTCTCTCTCTCTCTCTCTCTTCATCTCTCTCTTTCTCTCTGGAGATCTAATATATGCAGAATTTTATACATGCAGAATTTAAAAGCGATTAATGCATGTGATAATATATATTTAACAATGTTTACTCATTGTAACATTGTATAAATGGAATTCAGCCAAATGTCCTCCCGTTTGGAGTAGCATTGTGACGTCACAATCAAATAAAATAAGAAGGCGTACTACGGCAACCTCGGCTTGAGGTGTCCTTCAAGATGTAATCGGCGAGGGTGATCCGAGAGATTTCGGAGTTCACAGAAGTTTCTAAAATCGTCAGTCCATCACCCTAATATAATATTTTCATTAATATGGATGATCGATAATATCCCAGCGAACTAAAATAAAATACACCACTGGTCTTCCATGTTGTTTCGTACTTGAACCCGTTTTCCATGTTGTGCCATCTCCGCATTCTAAGAGTCCGACCCGACAATTAGTTTCAATCAACAGCATACTTGAGGACTGTTAGGCCAAACACGGCCAAAACTGTGAGGTTAATAACGCAGTTTCCTTAGTCGTGACAAACGAGACAATTTCAGTTTTCCATCTTCAGCTTCCCATATTTATGTAACAACATTCCATCATCACCTGCATATCTTTGTGTTCTCTAACTTATTCGAATGCGCAAGTTAGCTTGTTTCGTGTATGACCACTTCAGGCAGGCTAACTCAAAAAATAAGTTGTTGCAGGGGTTTCAACCTAAGTCACGCTTAAAGGCAGTAAATAACATTATATACGATATAGTGTTTTCGTAGCAAATTTTTTAAGGCGTTTTTAAATGCTTTGATTTTGATTTATTGATCACGTCAATTTACTGATTAGATAATGGGCCACATGGGGTGTGACCGGTAGACAGGATGCTTATTTCTCTTACACCCTGACTCCAGGGACGGTCCGCATTTTGCCCCAAACGTCTTTGTTTTTTATTTGACTTGGGACTCTACGAAATTGATCCACTGTTAGTTATATTTGAACTTTAAATCATGACAGTTGTTGTTAACAAGGCCATACTTTATTACTTTATGAACAAATAAATGATTTGTAAAAGTCTTTTAATCAAACATTATCATGTTCCTGTTTAAGCTTCTCCTATATTAATCAATAAATACACCATTTTCCGCATAGTGTTTCTATGAATTTATTGTAGCGACGGTGCACTATGCCGAATAGTACTATAGCACTATGCCGAAGTACGTGAAGAAATTATTTGTTGTTAACCTCGACGCGGGGAGTCGAACTGATGACGTCGCGGTTGGCGGTCCGGAGCAGTTGCCGACTGAGCTACGCAGGCCCAATGAGGCATTGATTCGTTAATTTTTATTATAAAGTTACATTTGCCTCCAGTTCTAAATTCCCATTTTTAAAGAACTTTAAAGTCAACTTTTTATTGTATGCTGGTAATTGTAGAATGATTTACTCTGAAAAGCAATAGATAGGCCTATATCGCCGTAAAAGTTCTCAAATATTGATTAGTAAGCAAGCAACGTCATTGGAACGTTGTGACGTCAATGTGATGTCATTCATTCTGAATCAGCTGGTAAAAAACAAAAACATTAGGGCTTAGTAGCCTAATCATTTTGGGACTGAACCGAAACCATATTTATTTAGGCCATTTTTTTTAATTGGTTCCGGAATTTTAAAATTTTAAATCCATTCGGTGGCGGTAAAAAAACATAAAATAAAAAAAAATGATTTTTCCTTGGAAGTAATTTCTAGACGCTGGTATATTCATAGCAAATTTGTTATTGTCCTTTTGCAACAATGCCTTGCTTCCTTTCAAATAGTAATTCTTTAAATTCACCTTTTAGTTGTCAATTGTTTACTGTTTATGCTATGTAAATCCCATAAATAAAACAACTAGGGCAGATGCCATTTTCCATTCAAAGAATGACTCCCATTACCGTACAATGAGGGGCGCACTAATCACCTGAAACTACAAATTCCTTACTGACCTTACCTTGCGAAGATTTTGTTTGAATTGAATTCATAGATTTATTTAGAAGTGCAGTTAAGGTTATGACTTATAAAATAAACTTATAAATAAAAAATACCAACCTGTCAACTAATCATTAAAAGATTACGAATTTTTATGCATGTCAGATCATTTGAATTTTCAATGTTAGTAGGTCAACAAAGTTTTATACGTAAATGAATAAATTCATGGATTTTCTGATAGAACTTGTTTCAATATAAATTAACTACAATGAAAATTTATTTTAGTCTTTCAATTCACAAATAAAGATTTCTATGACAAAAATGAATGCTTGGTTAGGGGTCCTATCAATGTTAGGGGTGATTAAGCGTAACCAACATACCTCATGGATGCCATCTTTTGAAAAAATGATGAAAGTGTTTGTTTTTAATTTTGGGATTTACATATCAATACGGTATGCAATGACGACTTAATGGTCAATTGGATGTTTGATATGTATTTAGATAACGTATCGTAAGCGAATAGCATTGATGCCTAAGATGCAGAATAATTGTTAGGCACTTCGCTGAAGTTGACGATAGATATCGTTAAAAATTACAGATGTCCTCTGGACCCGGTATAATGATGAGGGGACCGAATTCACAGTTATGAATATTCCTACCTAACTGACACAGACTGTCCCGATATTGGATTCGGTCCGTCAACATATCAGGACAAACCGAAATTCTTAATTTTTTTATTTGTATAAAGGGAAAAATCCATCGGTGGAAATGTAAAAGAGTGTGAAAACCATTTTATTTTTATTCCAACATCCTCAAAAATCGGTGCGGGCGGATCCATAAACCAAGTTCCATTAAAAAAAAAGCCTAGGAGCCAACATCACTAAACATGCGATTCTTTCCAGTATAAAACTGTGCGGCGATTCTATGAGAGACAGGGGCAAGCCTGTCAATGTTTTAAAATAACTCAAAACTGGACTTCCCAAACTACTCAAGTGGTGGTGATTTTTTTTTATGCTCATTGTGGGACACTCAGCATAATAATGAATAATATGTTACATCTCACCTCCTCGCTCGTGGACCATTGCGTCAAAACTCTGAACTACTAATTTTGGCATTGTACACTCAAAAATGTAAATTATTATATTATTAAATTTTTTTATTTACCTACCTTCCTTTTTTATACACATTTGGGAGCTATGAGAGTGATCAATATTCGTTATCTTACTCAATTAATTAAAATCTTTAGCTGCATGTTCTTACCTAAATCATATAAAGGTTGTCCAAATAAACAGTGAAAAGCATACATTTTCCTGGTGGAATACACATTATATAATAGGGGAAATGCCAACATAGTTTAAAAACCATATAGTCAATGATCTAACAAGTAAAAGAGCAACAACTCTGCTGGTTTTATCACAAGAAAAAGGCATTTAGGACTAACTATGACATTATTGCATGACTTACAAGGAGAATTTCGCCTCCCATCAATCCAGGTGTTGTCCTTAATATTAAAATCATGTTATTAATTTCCACTCCAATGTAACTTTTAGATTCTAGATCCACACCTTTATATGAGTTGGCCGTTATTCTAGATTTTAAAAAGTTTGCTTACTCTGGAATTTGAACGAGGGCTATTTTCCTTTATTTACATTTAGAAATTCATGTTGAACAAGGATCCGTCGATGTCGGGGAGTATCATTGAATGTCCTAACGTCTTATTAGTCCCTTTGTATTGTACTAGCAGTGAATCGTATTCTGCAGACGAAAGAGAAGTAAGACGAGGAAGAAGGAAGGGGAGAAATTATTTAAGTGTAACCGCGGTATGTTGGCTTTAAAATGATTGTGAATGGGAAATATATGTACAAATGTCATGTATATGATATTAATCGATTTTACGCACTATTTTTTCTTAATCTGTATCATATAGATATTTAATATGGTTCTTTCTTTTTAAGGAAATGATTTTGAGTTGCATGAAAAATGGTAAGTATATTTTAGATTAATTCAAAATGAAATAGTAGTACTTAATGTGGTAGCTTCCCCTCGTAAATTTCAGAAACCATTAAACTCTCAAGAAAAAACTAACTACCCCTGTATTTGATAATACGGACCAAGTCCTAGTGTCATTCTATATAAAGCAAGGAAACGAACAATGATCAAATCTCAATAAAGTCCAAAATAAAATACAAAAACAAGAGTTGGGACGAACACGGACACCTAGAACACCAGAGGCTGACCAGGTGCCTAGGAGGAGTAAGGCATCCCCTGTTGACCGGTCAAACCCGCATGAGCCCATAGAATTTTATAGTATATGCATGAAATTGCTAGATACTTTAATAATGGAAAATTTAAAAAATCTACATTTTGTTCACGTTTTTATAACACAATAAATACAGGTTTGTCCATATTTTTTTTTCACAAAACAGAGAGCGGAAATCGAAAATACATACATAAATTCTATAACACAATAATAAATCGATATGCATTCTGAGGTTTATTTAAGGACGTCTCCACACTGACACACAAAGAGCTAGTAATGTAAAGCAATTAGAAGTTATCAAGCACGTAAGATCTAAATTGCAAATACATGTACAGTAATCATTGTGGGTTTTACAAAAATTATTATCAGTTTCAAGCATTTGTAACATGTCCAGTAGGTAAAGATAAGTTAACTGATTCTTTATATGCATGTTTTTTGGTTTTCATTACAGTGCAATAGTGAATTTTCTTTTCAATCAAATGCTTCATAATCTGTGAACATTTTTCTGGGGGTAAAATGATTCCGTACATAAATATTAAAAACTACCTAATTAAACTTATATGAACACCTTAACCCCTTCGCTAGCATCATAGGGCCTGAGAGGCCCGGTGAGTCTGTAAAAATTGCTTTAACTTTTGTATTCGGAATAATTATACTTGGTCCTTTATGTATTCTAAATATACGAGGTGTTTGTCCAGAAAAACACGAACATTTTATATATTTTCGTGAAACTTCTAGTATATCTTTTAATTATTGGTACACAACAAAATGATCATTTCTGAATATCGCTGTGAAATTTTAGTGCATTTTCCTGTGATACCATTTTTATCATCCTTTAACCAGTCCCTTTACATAATTGCTGCCGGCTGCAACGCTGACGACGTCAAAACGTAACTTCGTGAATGTTCTTGTTAACGTCATATTCATTTTTTTTTTTCAAAAATACCGTCCAATATGTGAAAACATTTCTTATTTCGGTTTCATCCATGCCAATTAAAAACGTTTCTGAACTAAAGAGATGTCGGAAATTGTGATACTTCGCGGCGAAATTTCAGTCAGCGTAAATCCCTTCCTCACAATGATTTTTATGGGCAGGAAAAGTAATGCAAAATCTAGTATAAACGTACATCACCCTATTTTTAAGTTTTTCGTCTCTTTTTGTCAGTCTAACCACGCGCCTCTTTTTCATAGGATACCACTCCAATCAATCTAAAACTTTTTGGGTCATGTGTATACCAATGTCCGAGAACCAATGTTTGTGACGTTCTATCGTTTACAATCTTTCTTTTTGTTTGATTGGGGCCAACCCTCGCTCCAGAACAGTAAATGGAATTGCAATTCGGTGCGCCGCACATCATCCGACGTTGCCAGTTTTGAAATTTCTAAACGGAAGGTGTTTCTACGTATAGCGTCATTAAAATGTTATTTATGAACAGTCTTTTTATATTTTATAATTAATTCATATTGACCATGTTTGTTAGACCCGTCACAACTTTTAATTGATATAATTATAGTTTAAAATATAATGTTTTACAATAAAATATAGAGCAAAAATTTCAACCGAAGTGCTCTTTTCGAACGTGCAAAAAAATCGGTGCGCCGATTCTGATAATTTTGCACCTTTTAAGTTGCCCGTTTTCATATTTTGTTTGTACCAAACCTTGGATATTTTCTGTTGAATTAACGAAATTATACCATCCACTAACAATAGAGCAAATTTAGTAAAGTTTGGTGACGTAGTTTTGAAATATCTAAAAAGTTCGCGTTTTCTTGGACAAACCCTCGTACACTAGAAAGGTTATAATATGTAATTTTGCCAAACGATGTTTAAGAATTTGAAATATACACACTCATTTCTAAACATCTAATTGCAACGTCGGCCCTTTGAAGGCCCGGTCCCTTCAGATCCTTGTAATCAAAAAGCATTCAAGGAAGTACTAAAATTGTTTGATTGAAGTGCATTTAATCAGTTTGTATAAAGGATGCTACAGAAGGATGCAGAGAAACATTTTTGAAGCTTTTGATAAATATTTAAGTGATGAAATGAAGATGTAGATTAACCACAGCGAATGTAAAGTGAATCTGATCTAGATTATGTCAAATATTGGATCAGATATCATCCAAGTGAATCATGTAAAGTGAATGAAATGGACAGTCAGTCAGACAACAGTGAAAACTGATGCTAATAGTGTAAGCACACAATAATACAGGAAACGTATACTGCCTCGCTAGAGAGCTAGCTTTTCAGGCGATGTGGTAGAGTTTCCCTCATTAATCACGCAAGTAAAGCAACTGAGAAGCGTGGTCAACACCTGGATGGGTGACCGCTAAACGTTACAAATTGTGGCCAGTGTAGTGACTCTGTGTTTGGCAAAGAGACATGTTTGAGGTGGAGCTCTAAGGAAACTTGTGTCCAGTACGTGGTTTCGTCCGGGGATGACGATGGTACTCGCAAATGCCCGCTTGCTGAACAGGTGCCAAAATGTTCAGAGAGGACCCATGCTAGCTTCGGGACGAAGCTTCCTGAGCCGGGGAAATGTGCATACAGTATATAGGGAACTTAATCTGCTCGCTAGTGAGCTAGCTTTTCTGGTGATGCGGGGGGAGGACTCTTGGATCAAACAAGTTAAGCAACAGCGAGCAATGGTCCTTGCTTATTGTATATATAAAATGGCGAAGTTAACAATGTAGTCATACGAAGTCACATCCAAAAAGAACACATTACAAAAGTCGGAGTGTAGGGCAAACCGGAACCTCCGACGAAAGCGCAGTTGCAGGATCAGGTGCCAATGGAGGAGTAAGGCAATCCTCTGCTACCGTCACACCCGCCGTGGAGCCTGTTAGCGAAACAAAAGTAAACGGGAGTTACCCGTGTGACAAATCTAGTCATAAATGACAGTCTAACAAAAGGGTATGAACAATCACAGTCAACATATGATTAGTGATAATTTGAGTAATCGGCAAAATAAGGTCAATTATAGCGACCGTAGAATTTGCGAAAATGATGACTTTAACGAGATTTGTTATAACCCCTGACAACATCAAACTTTTTGGTTAGTAGTTGGCCACTTCGCTTTAAAAATTCATCTACGCAGGCCACATGCCCCTGCGTTCACGAATCAACTGAAGACGCATACACACCATAAGGCAGTGATAAGTGGCTACATACTACACAAAAAGGAAAGTGGTGGACTAATTGCAAAGTCAAAGTCAATCACGTTTATCATATAATGTTAGTTGTCAGTCTGACATTAGAGTCAATATTAAGTAAATTATATCCAAATATGAAGCACATCTGTCAGATTCTGTGGTGTCTTTATTTCAAGTTCTCAGGATATATCAAATGGACATAATTGTGAAAATTATGATTGTAAATTGATAAGACATCGTCTATATACCTATAAGTAAGGTTTGAAGGACACGGCAAGTTTTTTGTTTTTTATCCCGTAACAGTTTCTGAACAAATTTTGCTTCGTATGAATAATAAAAATGACACGTCTGCTAATACAGGGGAGACAAGTGTAGTGCCCATAGGAGGACTAGCCACAGATTTTGATTGGAAAGATCGATGGTCTCCAAAGACTATCACATAGAAATATTATCTTAAGAAACCCAACATAGTCGTTTAATAGCTTTCTTCAGAGTAACTTGGTTGGGCATAGTCAGGTCGGTTTCTGACAAAATAAGTAATAATCTGTGTTCCGCAAATGCGCAGAAAGCTTTGTATATTCGGTGTGCCCAGTTTTTTTCAAAATAGCGAATTATCAATTATCGTGAAAGAAGCCTAGATTTTTAATATTATGTGAGGAATTGTTGTATAAAGATCGGTGGAGAAATCATATGTTTTGATG
>CAJDSM010117117.1:475-12393 GCA_903981925.1 Ostrea lurida
TTTTTTTTTAATTGTTATCTTCTTGGGTCTTGTTCTCTCCATCATAATATTTAAAAATACATATCATTATTAAAAATACAAATGAAAGTATTGAACCTGCAACGCCCTACCCACACTAGCATACAGTTCAAGCTCAAGTGGATTTTTAAAACTGGGTTAACCAAATGATTTTGATGCCTACACAACAAACCTCGGAGAGAAGCCGGGAGCCAAACCTGGGTAACCCAAGTTAAAAGTGAATTTCTTTCCCAACCTGTTAGGTCGGCCACTTGGAATCACAGTGGGGCAAATTTGAAATGGGACCTTTTTGCTGGGTTGTTTAACACCATTTCTAGATACAAACCCACCTGTGTTCAGTTGGGGTATTTAAATTGTGTACTCTTGAAAATGGCCCCAGTGGCAGTTGGGGGTTCCAAATTAGTTCCACCCTGAGTGAACTGGTACTTCGCCGGCCTAAAGGTTGCAGTTCATAACTCATCAAATGGTTATATGCACAACAACAATGTAAAGACAAATAACGAACAGTGAACCAATCTCGTGAGTCCCAAAATAGAATACCAAAACAAGGGGTGGGGCCAAAAAAACCCACGGACCCTGGAATACACCAGAGGTGGGGGATCAGGTGGGCCTTAGGAGGAGTAAGCTCCCCTGGTTTGCCAATAACATACCGCTGTGGAGCCCGATTTCCTTTGATTAGGCACAACGGAAGTTTATCCTTATGCCATCAGCCTTTTTCACCAATAATGTAATGGGAGGGAGGGAAAAATCCAATAGGAAAAATGGAAAAAAGTGAAATAACGAACCCAGTTGGAGATCAAGCTTCCCTACAAGTAATAACAAATTAAAGAGTTTGGGCAAAAATGGAACCCCTGGTAATACAAACCAGAGGTGGGATCAGGTTAGACAAACACGGACGTCTGGATACACCAAGAGGTGCGGGAATCGGTGGACAAACCACAGGAACGTCTGGACACCCAGAGAAAGGTGGGAATCAGGTGCAAACACGGACGTCCTGATAACAACCCAGAGGTTGGGATCAGGTGCTCCAGAGGAGTAAGAATTAAGTTTAATTTCTTGTATATGTTAATACTTTCATTGTAGTTGGAAATTTCCCAGCGGTAAAAAATAGACGTAATATATTATAATCGATTGTTTCTTCCGAACTGTAATCACATTGGAACATTTGGGAAAGAATATTCGAAAGGGAACGATGGAAAGGATATGAAAAAATCATCTTAATGTTTGTAACTATCATAAACATAAGGTGTATAATCTTTTGAATGTCAATGCTTCAATTACATGTTATAACATAAAACGCCTCCCTATTATTTTGAATAGCCTTTAAGATAATGTTAATTATTGGAATGAAAGCCAACGCAATTGTTAATTAAAATAGTGGGTTTTAGGCAACAATTTTCAGATTGGGATTATAAGATTTTATTGGGATGGGTGGTAATATTAAAAATAATGGGCCCGGTTCGGTATTGTAATGTTATCAAGTGATGCCAAGTAAATGCAATTGAATGGATTTTGAAATTGATTGATTATTTTGGGTTTGTTTTTTCGTATGTTCCACTCATATTGAGAACGTCACCATTGCCCCGTGAAGGGGGCTGCAAATTTGACCTTGGCTTAGCACTCATGGCTTTTAAGCAGTGGGATGGTTCTTTTGCGTTGTACCCACCATGTTGCCGACACGGACCCTTCCGTTTTAGGTCATACCGAAGACCCGTGGATCCCGTTACTTCTAAATGCCCGGAGCTCTTGGCCCGAAGGAGCCATCCCACTACCTATTTTTCAACGTTTATTGTTTTTTGGGAAACGCGGCCCGATGGGCCGATCACGGGGGGTTTCGAACCGCACGAACCTCCCGATCACGAAGGGCGGAGAGCATCCTAACCACTGAGTCCAACCGCGACCGTTTTAATATTGAAATGGAAAGGTGAAGAATCAAATCCCATGAGTCCTATTACAGAATAGACCGGTAAGAATTAATAAGTTGGGCAAACACGGGCCACTGAATATATACCAGAAGGTGGGATACAGCTGTCCTAGGAGAAAAAGCATCCCCGCTGGACCGGTACACCCTGCGTGAGCCCCTTTATCTTGAAAATCAAGGTAAAATGGACCTTAAATTCCGTAGTTCCAAAATCAGTGTATAAAGAAATGGCCTAACCAAATGGGTAATTTAAAAACACGCCAGGCCAGCATTTTTAACCCCAATGCAGGGTTGTAATTGGCGAACTTAGATCGTTATAAACAAATCAGATAATTTTGCAAAAATGCCTGTCCTTTAAACGTGGTCTGTTGAAACTTCTGCAACATCTATTTTTATTTGTCAGTAAAGCATGGCCTCAAATTAAACAAATCAATTGTACGCAAGAAAACAAAGCTCTTTTGTAATCTAATCAGTTTTGAGAATTTACCTAAAACACAAAGCAAGGGTTGATAAAAAAAATGTTACAATAAATAATGGGAAAAGTTGACGAAATTGGCAGAAGCTAGAAATCAACTCGGTTCGATCCATAAAGTTGAAGCCCCGTTTAGTTTACCGTTGATGTCTATGAACCAAAATAAAGAACATCTAAAGTTATGAAGCAGACGTGGAAGACTTCTTGCTTGTTGGGTTAATTTTACCTATTCGAGTTCCACTGGATATAATTGCACGTCCAAAGAAGAAAATGAATCCTAAGATATAAATCGTCCCCGGTCGGAGTATCTGTAAATGGTCAGAGCCAAAGCCTACTGAAATAGAGAATTTTTCTTATCCTGTTGAAGCTTTTTGGGAACAAAATTTTGCCCTTGTAAAAAATATAAAACACATCATCCAATCACCAACAAAAAACAACAACACATTACCTTTGCAATTGAAATTTACAGAACAATTTAACAAACGTTCCCATTATTCAACATCACAACTTATTGTTTAAGCAAAACTTATACCCATCTCAATAACATTGCCCCATACGCCCATCAAACGTCAAAAACTTATGAACCTTTCAACCACCTTACGCGACCATTCCCCTCGCGGATATAATTAAAAGACTATACTTCCTTCACATTGCCAGACAAATTGTTCCTTCAACAACCATGGGAAAAGGAAATATTCAATATATTTAATGTAATCTGAAGTTGATACTATGCTAGATCCTCATGACAATAATCTTTATAGGTCTTTGATGATCCAGTCTTCCAACTTGTTCTGTTTTTGGAATTCCCCCATGGGCACGAATTGTGATCCTTTGTTTAGATGACTTGTTTTTTATATTTTTACAAGGCCAATTTTTGTTCCAAAAGCTTCCAACAGGATAAAGAAAAAATCCTCTATCAGTAGCCTTTGGGCTCGAACATTTACAGATTACTCGACGACGATTTTAATCTAGATCATTTTTCATTTCTTGGATCCGATGCCAATATATCTTCCCAGTGGAACTCGAAGTAAAATACACCCAGCTAGAGTCTTCCCACGTCTGGCTTTCATACTTAAGATGTCTTTATTGGGGTTTCCCCCAATAAGACCATCAACGGTAACAACGGCTTTTTTCAACTTTAAATGACGAAACGATTTGAAATTTCAAGCTTTCTCCATCCGTCAACTTTCCCCATATTTTAAATGTAACAATTTTTATCACCTGGCCTTTTTGGTGTTTTTTAGGTTATCCTTCAACTGATTAGAAATACAAAAGAGCTTTGTTCTTGCGTACAATTGAATTGTTTAATTGAGCATGCCTACTGAACAAATAATAGATGTTGCCAGAAGTTTCCCAAACAGAACCACGTTTTTAAAAGAAACACCCATTTTTGGCAAATTCATCTGAATTGTTTAAATTAACGATCTAGTTCGCGCCCAATACACCTGGTCCAATTGGTTAAATGCTGCCCTGGCCGGGTGTTTAAATACCATTTGTTTAGGCCAATTCCTTTTAATACACTGATTTTGACTACGGAATTAAAGTCCATTTACCTGTCAAAGATAAAGGGCTTCAGGCGGTGTGGGTGACCGGTCCGCCAAGGGATGCCCTTTCCTCCCTAGACCAGCTTTTATCCAACCTTCTGGTATAATATCAGGGGCCCCGGTTGTTTTGCCCCAACTTAATTTAAATTCGTAATTCTTGTTAGGACCTCAGGGGGGATTGATCTTTCACCTTTCCCATTCAATTTGGAACGGTCCCCCCGCGAGTGGATCTGGGGTAGAGCTCTCGCCCCTCGTTGGAATCGGGAAGGTCCGTTGGCCGTTCGAACCCCGTGATTCGGCAACTCCCGGCCGCGTCCAAACATAAGACCGTGAAAAATAGGTAGTGATTTGGGCTTCCTTGTCGCCCAAGAAGGCTTTCGGCCCATTTAGAAGTAAGAATCACGGGTCCCTTTTCGGATAATGACCTAAAACGGAGGGTCCCCGTTGTCCCGCAAACATGTGTTGGCACGCAAAAAGACCATCACTGCTAAAAGGCCATGAGTGCTAAAGCATAGGTACCTAAATTTGGCAAGCCCTTCCAACGGGCCAAATGGTGGACGTCTTCCCAATAATGAGTTGAAATACGAAAATACCAACAAATATCAATCAAAATCAATCCATTCAATTGCATTTACCTTGCCATCCCAATTGATAACACTTACCATACAAACCGGCCCCCATCTATTAAATATTACAACCCAATCCAAATAAAAACATATCTTTTAATATCCATCTGAAATTTTGTTTTTGCCTAAACATAATTTAATAACATTGCGTTGCCTTTCCATCCAATAATTAACAATTTATCTTAAGCTATAAATAATATAGGAAGCGGGTTATTTGTTATACATGTATATGAAAAGCAATTTGAACAATCAAAGATTATACAACCTTTAATGTATGAATAGTTACAAACCATTAAGATGATTCATATCCCTTTCCATTCGTTCCTTCGATTAATCTTCCCAAATGTCCAATGTGATTACAGTCCGGAGACAATTCTGATTAATAAATATATTTACGTCCTATTTTTTAACGCTGGAAAATTCCCACTACAATGAAAAGTAATAACCATCATACAAGAAATAAACTTAAATTTCTTACTCCTCCTGAAAGCCACTCTTTGAAAATCCACCTCTGGTGGTAAATCCAGACGTCCGTGTGTCCACCTGTTCCACTCTGTGTATCCAGACGTTCCCGTTTTTGTCACCTGAATTCCCACCTTCTTTGGTGTATCCAGACTCCGTGTTTGTCACCTGATCCCACCTCTGGTGTATCCAGGGGTCCATTTGTTTGCCCAACTCTTAATTTTTATTACTTTGTAAAGGAGATTTGAAATCAATGTTTCCGTTATCACTTTTCCATCTCCCCGTATTGATTCCCCATATCCCTCCAATACAATTATGGTGAAAAGGCCCCCTTTGATTTGACTAAGGATAACTCCGTTTGCCAGTAATGCAAAGAAATCCGGGCCTTCACAGCGGGATGTTATTGGTCACAGGGGAATGCTTACTCCCCTCCCTAGGCCCACTTCGAAATCCACCCTCCTGGTGTATCCCAGGGGGTCCCCCGTGTTTGCCAACCCTTGTTTTTGTATTCTTATTTGGACTTCCCACGGGATTGTTACTTGTTTCCGTTATTTTGATGTCTTTACATGTTGTGTGCAATAACAAGAAGAGGTATGAAACTGCAGCGGCTTTTAGGCCGCCGAAGTCAGTTTCCAGCTTCAGGTGGAAATAATTTGCCCCACTGGCCACTGTGGGGGCCTATTTTCAGAGTACACCATTTAAAATACCCCACTGAACCACAGTGGGTTGTATCTAAGAATGGGTGTATAACAACCCAGGCAAAGGTTCCAATTTCAAATGCCACTGTGATTCAAGTTGGGGCCGACTACAGTGGAAAGAAGTTCACTTTTTAAACCGGTTAACCCAGTTGGCCTCCGCTTTCTCTCGGTCTTTGTTTGTGTAGCTCATCAATCTTGGGGGGTTACGCAGTTTTAAAATCCCACCTTGAGCTGACTGTAATGCTAAGTGGGGTGAAGGCGTTGCAGTTCATACTTTCAAAATGGTAAATTTTCCAATAAATGATTATGTTATATTGTCCTTAATCAATATGTAATGGAGAAACAAGACAGAAGATAACAATTAAAAGATTTTTATTTTAAAATTACTCTTTTTCAACATTCCACTTGGAATGTAAAAATCTCAATTTTTTTTTCAATTCAGAAAGAAACAAAGCTACTGGATTATGAAGGGACCCCCACAGTTTTGTAAATAAATTCTTTAGCAGTACGTGGAAGCATTTCCCCTATAATGGAAATACGGAGTAACATGATCCAAAACGAAGTGGGTACACCCTCACTGACGTTTTTTTTCGATGAAAAAGGTTTTTGAGCACCAATAATGTCTTGTCATCCTATAAATAGATGTTTCACACGAACAATGTGTTTGTGCAAGATCGTTCTCAGTTTGAATCACCGTGGAAATCAAACCGAGGATACGGTACTTGGGGAAATAAAAGCCAGGGAAATATTGATTCCAAAAAGGTGAGAAACATTCTCTATTGAATACAAGCCAATAATTTTGAAAATTGAAGTCGTACCAGGAAAATTTAAAACATCTTTAAGATTATGTTTTGACCATTTTTTTTTGGGTATTTTGAAAAACTTGGTAAATTTCTTCTCCAGAACCAATGCTTTGGTTGTAAGATGAGGAATTTAAAATAGATTGTTTTTTGAAATAGTGGAAAACGCCCTTTCAAGCGTTTGACTGGGAAGGAAATTATTTCGGTTAACACAAAGCAAGCAAAACATAACCCGAAAATTGATTGTTAGTTCCTTCGTGTCCGTGGGAAAAGTTTTTTTTTTTTAAATTTCAATACAGAGAAATCCGATTTATATCTTATTAAATTCTAAATGTAAAATTGACCCCCAATGGACAACAAGTAAATCTTTGCTTGGTAAAGAATAATTACTTTATATAAATTTTAAAATGAAACGACCTTTGCCCTGGTCCTAAAATGATGTGGGACCTTGCAGTGACCAGGCAGACATGCTTCTCAAAGTTTTGATTTTAGATTGGTTTTTTGCAATCACACATTGGAACCTATGAAATATATTCAGGTGTTCAGATTCCTGGTTCCCAGTTTGTATAGCACATTTTGGTTTTCAATTGCGCTTACGGATAAAAGATAAATCAAACAATGTAAGAAAGTCAATTAATAATACACACACAGGTAAACTTAAGTAGAAACAAAAACCATTTTAACAAACAAAAGAATAAATTTTCTTCAAGTGGCTAGAAAGGACGTGTGATATTAGTTTAACCCGTGGCTACTATCGACAATATCTTAATAAAACAAAATACAAATAACACATGTATAACACGGCACCAAGGAAAACAACATACAAACCAAAAAATCCACAGGCATTTCATCATTGAATTTTGATTTATCTTTTTCTCGTAATTCAATAACAGAAATGTGGAAATTTTGAACAAGGAAAAATTAAACAATGTTTTGTTTTGGGTTTTCTGCTTGGGCCGGAGTCCCATTAAAAAACCACGGTTTATGAGCAAATTAGGGCAAAATCAATTCATTTCCAAATTTTTATCGCGGGGTTCGCAATTAAACACTGTCTTCTTGCTTTCAATGAAAGATTGGCCTACCTTTATTTTGAGAAAAAGTCAATATTACCTCAACGTTACAGAAATTCAAGCGTTAAATACAAAAGAAGTTTGCAAATACTTTAAAAATTGTAGACAATTTCTAGACAGGAAATCGCATACGGACATAAGTGGTGGGTGTGATCGGAAAAAATGAATAGGCTTTACTAGCCCAAATTTCAAACAATACCCAATAGAATTCTTTACTTCCGTAGGCGAAAAAAAACTCCCCTGGCCAAATCTTCTAAAATAAAAAACTTCAGTTTTTATCAACTACTTAATGGCACGTTCGCATTTTCAAGATAAAAATGTAAAATGTCTCAACGCACCAATTATACGCCACTGTCTTTTCCGATTTAATTTCTTTTTCGGATTGATTGTTAATTTAACTTTGGCCATTAAATATTTATATCAAATACAGGTTCCTTGTTTTCACGATGGAAACGGTTATTTCCTGTGGACTAACAGCATTTCCTAAGACCACAACCAATCTGCCCAGTCCCAGCCCCCGTATTCAAAATGTGGCAAAAATTTACCTCAGTTTTTTAAATAATGAAAATAAAAAAATAAACAACAATATTGGCGTCTGGGCCTTCCCTTGGCTCACATTTGCCCGTCCCTTTTTTCCCCGTCACCGGGTTGTTTTGAGAAGAACCTTTTGAAGAAACTTTCGGAACTTGGCTTTAGAGCGAAAATATTACCTCTTGAAACCCCGGAAGGGGGTCCATGAGGTTTCCATGAGTTTTTTTTGTGATTTTCGTGAATGCCTTGTGTGTTTGCCCGTTTCCAACGAGCTTTACCTTATTTTGAGTTTCTGTCTCTTTCCCCCAACGGGAAACGTCCCTTCTTTTTCGCTGATTGTCCCTGTCATGGGTGTTACTTCCTGCTCCTTACCCCCGTTCATTGATGACGTGTATACCGTGCCCGTTTATGAATTTGTCGTCTTGAAACCGAAAAATGCCTACAAAGGCTTCAAGTCCCGTTTGTTAATTTCGAATGCAAAAATGAAACGTGGGAATTTCTTCGTCCTGGCATACGGCAGCTTGTCGACTGTATGACTTCTGTTTCTGAATTCCCTGTCTCTTTCAAGGTTTCGATCCCAAGACTCCAAAAGAAACATTTCTGAAATTCCCCTGAGAACCACTTCGGTATCGAAAAGTTTCCATCTTCAAAGTTTGGTTTAATTCTGCAAAAGTGGAAGATGGATCTAATGACTTATGGTTTGGCTTTCGGCAATCTGTCCCCTTATAGAGTTATTAGGTTTCAAATGTTATTGGCAACTGAATTAAATTACTCCCATAACACCGATTTTCTTACAAAATTGTAACACAGAAATAACTGCGAATATCCCCCTCCTTTAATCCCATGTACGATCACCTGGGCGATGTTGATGAAGGAAGTTCTCATTATCGATCATGAAAAAACAAAATATTCCTTTCCATTCCCCTTTTCATTATTTAAACTCGTAAAAGAAACACTTTTGTATTGACCTTAGGTTAGAACATTCAGGTCCATGATAATTTCAGAACAACTTATTCACGTCCCAGGTTTTAGGGTTACAAACGTTTATTCCACTTCTAAATACGGTTTATCGCAAAAAAACTGATCCTTTAAACTGTGTGGTCCCTTTTCCCTGAATTAAGAACTTAAGGTTATTAAATAACCCACTGAACTCCCGAAGATCAATGGTTCACCCGACAGACATGGATCCAAGATTTTTCTATTTTGTCAACTTTAAAACCGACGTTATTTACTAGCGATGTGTTAAAATTCGCTGGACTAAAGTTTGGCAGGTCCCCCCCTTGATCAAATCAAGCAAGGTAAAATTTCTATATATGTTATCAACTCCAATTAAAAATCATTTATTCATGAACGCCCGAAAATATTGAATTAAACCTCCAAACAAAGGGTGGCTAGATCCGAAGTAGATTAATTTCCAAATGACTTTCGGTCCTCCGTGAACAGAAACCTGCACGCGCCCATGTTCCAAAATCTGTTCCTTTACGATGCGAAGGCCCTTTCTCTTAAGGGGTAAATTGAACTCTGTCTTCCCGATTAAATTCCCGTCCGTTCCGTGGTCCCTATCTTCGTTGACATCCTTGGAAAGAGAAAAAATGGTCAAGGTGTTTTGATATGGTTTTTGTCGCCAAGAAGTAAAAATGGTAAAAGAATACAGGAAAAAGGTTGGACACTCCCAAGATTTTTACTGCCCGTTATTTCCTTTTAAGAGGGAGGAATTGTTGAAAGTCGTCCACAGGCCCTTAAAAAATATCGGGTAGTCTTTGTTTCAATTCGACTGACCTTTACTAGACAATTGAAATTTTTTTTTTTAGACAAATTCATCCTGAACACGCCTTTCAAAAAACTATTCAGCCATTTCTTTCTCCCTTTGATGGCTTTAACATCAATACCTGTTGGCTGAGGTGGAAAAGAAATCTTTCCCTTGATTGACATACTTTAACCATACGCGGTTAAATCTCCCGTGTATACTACATAGTGGATATTTAATCGCAGTGGCACGAGGTGTTGGTCGTACGTAATACAATTAAACCGCTAAACGGGAAATTGGGAAACGAATGCCCTTCCGCTTTGGCCCCCCGCCACCTAAAATGCCATTCTTAAATTTGCAACCGACTCGTACACACGAAGTTCCATATTTCCCCCCTGCCCACCTGTTTGAGGTGGGAATTATTTTCTATTTTAAAGAATTAAAGGTTAAAGAACTTTTTAAAAAGGTTACAAAATATCACCACTTAATAAGGGTTCATAAACCCCAAAAAAAAAAAATATCCCCCGCAAACCTGTAATTGTGGAAGTTAAATCCCTTAAGGACAATGGCTTAATAAAATTTTTTTATTCATATACCACAGGTACACGTTATTGGATAAACATTATGTATAGAAATTCACACCAAGATTATATTCAATGGCTCGTTAAAACACCTTCATTATGGAAATTGATTCAACCATTGAAATAGAAATTATATTAGCTCTAGAGTAATTTTGAAGGTTATTATTATTAATTTTTTTTTTTGGATGTGGTTTTGGAAGAAAGACGAAAAAGTGTGTTTTTGTTATTGCAAGTAATCCAACAGCTCCCAGGAAAAGCCCCTTCAATGGAAGATGTTCTAAATTTTTTTAAATGAGAACTATCGATTCAACCTTCAGGCATTGAACGAACGAAAAACTTGCTTTTTTGATGTATTTTGAAGTAAGGAATTATTCTGCTTTGATGTAATTTCCATATTAACACATAATCATAGATAATAGGATTTTAAAAATATTAACAATCCCGCAATAATTCAGTATTTTATTTTTTTATAGCCCCCCTTAGTCCCATGGTTACGTTTTCATAAGCTAAAGTTTCCATTTGTGAAGAAGACAATGGTTTGCATGTCAGGGTTACTTGCATATAACTTAACGTTCTAGTCCCCCACGACTTGCTTTATTTGCTTTCACAAGTAACTCCCAACTGGAAATTAGTACCTCGTCAGAGTTAATTACCTCTACAAATAATTATCCACAACATATAATATAGGCCCAATTCTTAGACCGGTGCAAAATAAATTTAATCCCACATCATGTAATATAGGTTCCATTTTAATCGACGGCGCAAAAAAATATTATCACATCATTATAATATAGGTCATTCCTAATACCGGCGCCAAATATAATCCACACCATTAATTATAGGTCATTTCTAATACGGTAACAAATATATCCATCATATAATATAGGTTCTTTCTTATACGTGCCAAAATTATTCACCACATCATATAAATATAGGTTCCATTCTATACGGCGCAAAAAATTATCCCACACCAATAATTTTAGGCCATCTAAACGGTCTTTATCCCATCTTGGTAATGGTCTTCTAAAGGTGCAAATATTAAATCCCCATCTATATACTTATAGCCCATTCCTAAACGGTTGGCAAATATTTATCCACAATCCATATAAATAGGCTTTCTAAACGGTGCAAATATTTATCCCAATCATATATAATAGGGCCCATTCTATTATGGCGCAAATATTAATCCACACCCATAGATATAGGCCTTCTATTTACGGTTTGGGCAAATATATCCACAACACCCATATATATGGTTCCATTCCTAAACGGTTTGGGCAAATATCAAATATTATCCACATCATATAATATAGGTCTTTCTATACGGTGCAAATATCATCCACATCATATAATATAGGTCATTCTATACGGCGCAAATATTATCCACACCATATGATATAGGCCAATCTAAACGGTACAAATATTATCCACATCATATGGTATAGGTC
>CAJDSM010117138.1:0-15505 GCA_903981925.1 Ostrea lurida
GTGACATTCAGATATGAGTGAATAAATTCTCGACTGGAAACAAACTATCAGTGCATTTTACGACTGAATGACTATGATGATAAGTTTCAATGCAACTTAAAACCATATTGGAGGAATGATACAAAGTATCGAAGCTGTTTTCGTTGAGTTTTTTTTCTTTATACTTTGTTTGTATCTTAATTGAGGGGAGAGTTGTATTTTTTTGTTTCATTTATTCTCCCTTTTCAGCTTCATTCATTCAGATGGTGAACTTTGTGGGACCACACTATCCCAGCTACTTAAAAATTTTCTCCAAAATCAAACATATTTTAAAATTAATAGCAAATACATTATAAATAAACTGTCGAACTATTATTATTTTTTCAGTATTATACAACATATGAAGGCTTATCTAAGATTTGTATAAATTCAATGATAGTCAGCAATATGGAATCATAATCTATTGTATAAAAGAAACATATACGAAAGTGTGAACACACGCTCTAACAATGTTTTCCTTATATGTATATTTTGTATGCATAATGGATGGCCCCGGGGAGACTGGCATGCATTAACCAAGTCACCTTCTTTGACATAAAGTTTAATCTTCGCAATTCCATCATATACGTTTGATTGGATTTTTAAGGGGATGGGTTGATTTCTTTATATATCTAGATGACCTCCTCGGTGTTTTTGGTTTATCGTTACTTATAGACGTATGAACCCCGTTTAGGGAAATGAATGCGTCATGACGGCAACGCTAATTAAATATTGGCGTGTCATATACAATGAAGAAAAGGACAAATTTTCATGTTTTCTTGATAGCATGTTTTTCAATTTTTTTAAAATTTGTTTGTTGTTGTATTAATTTATTTATTTATTTTTTGTTTGCTTGTTTGTTTTGTGTGTGTTGTTTTAATTTTATGTCGCAATAAACTAATTTTTTATTAAAATGTAAAAATCATATCGTGTTCATTTTTGAAAATTTCCGGTAATTTGAACATCGAGTCGAAATTGGAGATGAAAAAAACAGAGTGTACGAGAATGTCAGATTGGATATGTGATGATATATTTTAGGGACGGTTAGAAAATTTTGGGGTCGGTCTCGTGCACATTGTTTGCCATATGGACGAGCTTCATTCGTCAGGAAATTTAAATCTTTTTCCTTACATCGGCCTCGACAAATTTCAAACTACCGCACTCCTGTACGAACTAACACAGTTTTGGTCATTGGCACTGGCCTAGGTGTTCGTCAAGAGCACCATCCTCTCTGCTGTTAGCTCTTGTAATGAACTCATCGGAATAGAATTGAATGCTTATCGGATAGAAATAGAATACTTATCGGATAGAATTGAATGCTTATCGGATAGAATTGAATGCTTACGGAATAAGATTGAATGCTTATCGGATAGAATTGAATCTTTATCGGATAGAATTGAACTTTGTACAAAATGCTTCAAGTGCCATTTGTAGAATATATACGTGTATCTTGCCAGGGCAGGAGATTCAATAATTTTTACAACCGTTTGGTGGATGTAAGAGAGGCGTGGAAATCATATGAAATAACTTGAAAACACTTTCCCATATTTGATTATTAGATAGATTATGAAACTATGTACAAACGCTTTTTTGCCGTTTGAAGATATGCATATTTGTTAATGACAGAAGGTCCATTGTTATCCAAGTGTTACAGCGGATCTAAGAGGGTGGAGGATGTAATATAGCACATATTGTGACGAAAGTTTACACAACTGCTGCTGACATTTGTAACACAGTTCTTATACCCTGGAACTGCTGTCCTGACATGCGTACACAGTTCCCTAATACTCTATACTGGCATTGTTTTTCTTCAATCCAAAGTTCATGGTATCTCGCACAATACAAATCATTAAATGTTTCAGATTTGCAATAGGAAGGCAATCACCGTTTTTACCGTAGGGATCCGGGTTAGAGTAGTCCTCATCATCCCTTCTGTGTCGTAAAAGGCGATTGAAAGGGTGGTCTTCGATTGAGCACGGAAAACGAGCCCTGTTGTCACAGCAGATGTGGCACGGTACAAGATTTCCTCCAGCTGAAATACAGAGCTCAATTAATGCACCTTCACCGCAAATGCTGGCATCCACATGGGTGAACATATATCGGGCGGGAACGTAGATTCCAATCAGTCATGGTAATTGATATAATTTGGATAAAGGTCTAATTTCACCTTCATTGATATTAACGAAGTGACAATCACATATGTGAATTTTTTTTATCTGTCCATGGAAACAGAGCTGGCGGATAGATTAAATCTGCCTTAATAAATGTTTTTTTAAACAGCAGTCTTTTCATCCGCTTACGCTGCTCATATATATTATTTACAACGCATTTCAATTCATTCTCTATCATTGGTGTAAACTAATAAAATTCTACTAGCTTTTTAATCCATAAAGTGCCTCTTGAATAGGACGAAACATACTGAAACACCGATCAAATCTCGCAGCGTCCCAAGCTAATGAGTAAACACAGGCATGCTGTTACTATAAATAGGTCTTCGATGTTTCTCAGAATAACACCGTAAAAACAAATAAAGAAACTGAAGACACCATTACTGAACATATTCACATCTGCTATCGATGTGTGGAGAACATGCTCTTTGCAAATGTGTCAATTTTACATCAGACATGATTAACATACAACTGTAGCTTTACGGTAGTACCGTGCATCGACGCCTCACTGACAGGATTGATCATCTTTGTGATCTCTGGAACGTCTTGTCTAACTAACATTAAATGCGCCTTCCGTTCTGTGTGAAGCTATGGAACGAAGATCTACAGATGCATTGGCTTAGGCCTTGGTTTCGGATTAGGCTTCGTTTGGGTTTTAGATTTTGGATTCGGAGTTGTAAGTTAACATTATTAATTTATTATTCGTTTGTTTATTTCTTGTCTGTTTTTCAATTTCATTGGCAAAAACTTAAATAATTAAAAAAAAAAATACTGATCATATCGCTTTTAACATTAAAGGTTTGGTGGCCAATCCAGATACTGGATTCTGACACTTTATTTATCGAAATTAATGTTCAGAGTTTCGCTTTAAAAATGGTACATAGAAGGTATTTTATGTTGTCTGATGTGTTTCATAAGTCATACGTTAACCGTTTTTCACACACTGAATTTTGACTACGGATTGTTCCCGTTTATCTGATCAAGACTATGGCTAAACGCGAGTGTGACCGGTCAACAGGGAATGCTTTACTCCTCCTGGACACATGATCCACCTCTGTGTGTCCAGGGGTCCGGATTGCCCAACTATTGTTTTTTTGGTATCTCTTTGAGGCTTACGAGATTGATCAACTGTTTGTTATCTTTGCCTTTGCATATGAGGAATTGTTTGTATAGTGTGGTTGAGAAATCATACGTTTTGAATGCAATCATTTTAGTAAATGTCGTGACTTGCAGTTATCTAACAGCTTCTTTAGAGTTTTTAGAGAATCCATATCTGATTGACACCACTTTCTGGAAGTCTGTAGTGGAACAGTTTCTCTGAAGTGCCTAATAATTAATCAATGCAGTTCTGACTAAAACCCTCAACAATTTGCTTCTGGAGATTCACCGGAGTGTATCTTGGATAATATATTTGACTACGGGTAATCCCGTTTACTTTTATTTCCGACTAAGGGCTCACGGCGGCGTGTGAATGATTTAGTATTCAATGAAAACTAGCATGAGCCTTGTTTACAACAAACATTGTGGAGTGTCCGTTCTCACGTTACATCACAACTGACAATTCAAAATTTCCCTTGACCACTGAATACCTTAAAAGTGTTGTTACATTAAATGGTAAAGTAAAATTCGATTTTTTTCAACAGCAGCGTACATGTCCTGTAGTTGAAATTCCAGAGATGTGATGTACTCTATTGTATGTTGACTCAAAAATTTATATTCCCTTTATGTTGAACAGGGACCAACACCGCCACAACACTTTTGCCGACGTCGCAAGCGCCCCTCCTGTTCAGAGTTTTATCTCCCCTTGGGGTTCCAACCATGACTGTAAACCTTCATTGGTGAAGCTTGCATTTGATAAGATGGGATTTTATGCGAAATTTATACACTATCTCTTGGTAAGATTTCCACTGCTCGTTATCTTGCAAACATACAAAAAGGCGAAAGATAACATTGGTGTCAACGTAATCCTAATCCTAAAAATATACAAAATGAGTGTAGGGCAACACGGACCTCCTGCAAAACGCAAGGTAGGATCAGGTGCCATAGAGGGTAAGCCATTTGCTGACCGGTCAACCCGCCGGTGAGCCTTTTAGTCGAAATAAAGTAAACGGGATCTACCGTCAATCTAAGTAGGAAATGACAGTCTAAACAAAGGGTATGACAAAATCAGTCAACATATGACTTAGTGATAATTTGTAATCGCGAAACAAGGTTCATTAGTAGCGACCGTAGAAATTGCGAAATGAATGGACTTTTAAAAACGAGATTCGTTATAACCTGTAGCATCAAACTTTTTTGTTAGTAGTTGGCCTCGCTTAAAAAAAGTCCGCATACGCATACGCATTGCTCTTGCCGTATCGAATCAACTGGGAGATATACACACCATAAGCAGTGTAGTGGATATTACTATCATAGAAAAGGAAAGTTGACGATTGCAAAGTAAAGTCATCAGCTTATCCATATAATGTAGTATGTCAGTCTGCATTGGTAATGTTAGTAATATCCGAAATATGAGAGCATATATGTCATTGATTCTGTGGTTCTTAGGTCGAGTTCTTCGGGATATATAAAATGACTAATTGTGAAAATGATGATTGTTAAATTGATAGCACATCATCTATATACCTCATATGTAAGGTTGAAGACACGGCAGTTTTTGTTTTTAATCCGTAAAGCAGTTTCTGTACAATTCGGCTTCATTATGATACAAAAATAAGTCTGCCAATAAGGGGGCAGAATTAGAGCCCATAGGAATACCTCGGATTGTTGGAAGACCTGGTCTCCAAAGCTACATATAATATTAATTATAAGAAACCCAATCATCGCCTCTTTAATATCTAACTTCAGAAGTACTTGTTATCAACTCTATTAACTAAACATGTTTTCTTTTTAAAAGTCAGGGATCACTTTTTCTTCCGTAATAGTTGCAAATGGAGAAAATGACCCCTGGGTCTTTTTTTCTTCAAAACAATCCAGTCATTATTCTACTTGCGGTCATTATTCTTTACACCGGCAAAACGTAAATTGTGCCACTACTGGGATCTATACCACGCGTTAGCGGAGTGGGAATTGTGGTGACGTCAATTAATTTTCAGTGGTCCGTGAGCTCGATAGTGACATCCTCTGGTGCTTGGCAGGGGGGCTGGGGAAATACAAGAGCAGTGATAGTGGCACCGAGGTAAATGTGAAGATAACTAACGGAAATAACAAGTTACACGATTTGGGCAGAACGCGGATCCCTGAAATACACATAGGCGGATTTATAGAGGGACCGCCCTAACTTTTTCATGACAAAATTATATTTACGTATTGAAGTATAGCTAAATCATCAGGTAATCGGAAACTACAAAAGTTCATGCTGACGAGGGCAACATCTTTATAATGGCACCATTATTTTATTTTTCCTACACTAATTTCATCGTTTTATTACTTTATCATATTACACAACATAAAAATATCATAATGCACATAACATAACATTTATATTACATACATTAATCAATATCATTATTTGTATAATGTGATTATAGATATGATATATTATATATTATATAAAATCATATTATATGATATCACTGGATGATTATATATATGTATTATGCAATCATCAAATATTATATATCATGTCTGTATAATATCATGTCGTAATAGTTTAGATGTTAACTCAAACAAGCAAGTTTTGGGGAAGATAGACAAGTAATTAATAAGTTAGATATAGGCATTGAACGCAAAAATTTAACAAAGATGGGGCGCCGACTCCGGGGGTATAGCATACCCCCCCCTTTTTTTTTTCGTGGTGAGCTATAAAGCCATAAAACCCAGAGATTCTGGGGTATTTGCTTCCAAGATCCCCATTTAGGCTTCATCTAAGACCCCTAGCCTACTGACACCTTCTTAAAAGGCCCCCTCCCTCCCCCTTGTTTTGAAAAATCCAAGATCCAGCACTGATACACCATGCAATATCCTTGTTCCCTCGAGAATACATTTTTTTTTACGAAGCTTCGAAAAAATGATTTTACATAATTAGGGATTGCATCTTCACAATGTAAAGATGGCGTCCTCTCTTTCCTCCCTGCCCTCTTCTTTTATCTTGGTATACACAGCCGTGCCGCTGGAATGCGTCTCCCCCGCCCTATCCCTTTATCTTGGTATACACAGACGTGCCGCTGCAATGCGTGACCTTTTTGACAAGTCAAATATATCAATGGAATGCAATTTTCATCCATTTGTTGTATCATTAGGTAGAACTTTGTCTTATTTTACCTGTTACAAAAATTTGCAATTGATATACCACTGAAATCAAAGGGATTAAACTGTACTATATATAATAATACTTGCATGGGCAGAGACTACACATTAACAGGTCACAAAGGTATGAAACATATGATTGGGTCGGAACGGTCAATAGAAATATGCAAATGGATGGCATTTTCGAAGATATTAAATATATTAATGGGGCTGTTTTAAAAATTCTTGCTGTACAGCTGTACCCAAAAGTATAGGTTTGAGACCTCCCCCTATCTGGGTCTCTATATATACAAATAGAAAAACAGAAATATCTCACTACACAGCTGCTACAAATTCTCTTGGGATTTGACTACGGTTAATCCCGTTTACTTTATTTCGACAAGGGCTCACGGCGGGTGTGACCGGTCAGCAGAGGATGCTTACTCCTCTCATGGCAACCTGATCCTACCGTCGTTTTGTCGGAGGTCCGTGTTGCCCTACACTCGATTTTGTATATTTTTTTGGATTAGATTACGTTTGACACAATGTTACGTTCGCCTTTTTGTATTAACTGGTCAAAAACCGGAAATAGATTACCAACAGTAATATCACGTTAACCACCCCCCAACCGTATATACATGTACTGTTTTTTAAAAAGTTTATTAACATTTTCTTTAATCCCTTGAAAACATTTGACAATTGTAAGAAATAAAAAAAAATGTGAACATGCATGTCATACACTGTGTTTCAAACTTGATTTTCATTGATAAATGATATCCTAATTTTTCAGTATAATCAAAAAATGTTTTCGCAAAATTGAAGTTTGAAAATTCCAATGGTCCTAAAACTCTCCATAGGAAAAAACTCATTCGCAAAAAAAACAAATTAATACACAGCATTGTTGGTATCCCCAGTTAGCAACTTACACTCATAAAACGAGATTTTTGGGGGGCAAAAAGAGCAATGAATAGAAAAAAAATACATTTTTGTTAAAAAAAACTCCCCTTTTTACGCTTTTCTTTTTGGGCTCAGTTTTTTCATACCAGAAAAGGCAACAGGAAACACAATCCTTCGTTTTAAAGTGTATGGCTGTTTTAAACGAAACCCGTTATCAAAATCATTCTACGAGTGATAAAAATGTTAACATTTTGCTTGTAAAAAGCGCATATAATTTTTCAACCTTTTGTTGCTGAACTTTTTTTTTACCTCAAAATAACAGCATCCCTTCCCCTCCCATCATAAAAACGAACCAATATCATAATTCCCATAAGCGATATACAATGGAAAGATGAGCACGTTTGGAACCCGGATATATCAGAGGTGAGATCAGGAGTAAGCATGCTCTGTCAACACATCTTTGCAAGCCGAGTGTCCGATTCGCTTACTCTCATATCCCCCTTGGCAGATTTAGTTGCGACTGGATTTCCATCTAACGGACAATGCGAGTTATCGCTCTTGACGGAAACAAAAGCTAGGCAATCAGATTCTAGTCTGTGTGTATGTTTACAAAATGGAGTTCACGGATGAAAAGAGAAAAGAGCTTGAAGAAAAATGCGGTATACAGTTTTGAAGACAAAANGAGAAAAAATGCGGTATACAGTTTTGAAGACAAAATCAAGTAGATGGCATCAAAGCGGTTTGTGAAACTCAAACCGAACAGGTATGAATGGAGCGATTTGATTGGATGCCTTGGGAAGTCAAAGCGCGATATTAAAACTCGCCTAAATCTGCCAAGGAGGATATGAAAGTAAGCGAATCGGACACTTGGCTTGCGAAGATGTGTCAACAGGGCGTTGCTGAAAGTCGCCCATTTGTCAGTATATCTTTAATATATGTAAGTTCATAGGAAGGTATGAAGCATCCCCTTGCTTGTCGTGATTGATTGATTGATTATGTGTTGATTGATAGATTACGTCCCACTCGAGAATATTTTACGCATGTGAAGACGTCACCATTGCCGGTGAAAGGCTGGAAAATTTAGGTTTAGCTCGGCACTTAATGGCCTTTGGGTAGGGAGGGAGCTTTATCGTGGCACACCTACTGTGACACGGGACCTCGGTTTTTCCGGTCTCATCCGAATGACCGTCCCATTCAGTCTCATCTTACGACACGCAAGGGGATGCTGAGAACCTATTCTAACCCGGATCCTCACGGATCTGCTTGTCGCGAAAGGATAAATAGGGATAGTCTTGAAAAAATGAGGCTCTGTGTCACAGTAGGTGTGCCACGATAAAGATCCCTCCCTACCCAAAGGCCATTAAGTGCCGAGCTAAACCTAAATTTTCCAGCCTTTCACCGGCAATGGTGACGTCTTCACATGAGTAAAATATTCTCGAGTGGGACGTAATCTATCAATCAACACATAATCAATCAATCAAAAACTGCGTATATTATTCACTAAGTGACGCATTAGAGGGGAAAATTACGTTGCATACTTTTCTCTTACATTTCTCCTTTCCAGATATCACAATGACCTTGAACCCTGATTCCTCTCTGAATGTTAAAGAATCCGAGTTGAACTTTAAGGTCAAACTGTTTCCGGTTGTCGTCTTTTTCGGTTCGTCCTCACAGGTAGGTGAACAGCAGAATAGGCCTTCAATATTCGTTGACCAAGTCGACTTCCCTTAAACAGTCGTAAATATCGTTTTAACTCATTTACAGTGGAATGCTACACCATAGGCGAATATAGAAGGGGGGACCCCTTTCTGTGACCACAATTATCATTATGTACAGAATTATAGCTAAATAAATTCGTAAAAATAACTTTAAAACCCTTAAACCCAAAAACTTCCGTGGTCTTTGCCTCCAGAGCCCCTTGCTTGGGCTTCATTCTAGACCTCTAGCCATATAGCAGACCAATTTTTTCAAAGGATCCTATTCCTTTCTACAAATCCTGGATCCGCCACTTTACACCATAGAAATTTGATGTAGATGAAAAGTAGAGGATATTTTAAAGGGGTTCGTCCTGAGGTTTAGAGTAATGTCATTTTTTAGGAAGTGTTATTTTTGATTTCTACATTGAAGGAGACATTGGAAAATTAAAAAGAAAAACTGGGGTTGGAATGCTTGGTTAGTGAGGCTAATGTTTTAAACATGACCTTTTTGCACTTAAAATCTAATGAAGATTTATGCATATAAACTTGATTTGTCTGTTCCTGTAAACGAATCATAAACAATACAAATCAATCATTAAATAGATAAGCGTGATGAAGTTAACTATGCAATCGTCAGCTTTCCCCTTCTATGTTAGTAAATATACCACTAGTCACTGCTTCTCCGTTTGATTTCGATACGCAAGAGCATGCTATGCGTATGAGGACTTTTTTAAAGCGAGGCCAACTACTAACAAAAACGTTGATGGTGCAGGGTTTAATAACGAATCTCGGTTTTAAAGTCATCAATTTCGCAAATTCTACGGTCGCTATAATGACTTGTTTGCGATTAACAATTATCAACTAAAGTCATATGTTGACTGATTTGTTTCATACCCTTTGTTAGACTTTTGTTTGTCATTTTCCTACTGGATTTGACTTACGGGTAATCCGTTTACCTTTATCTTTATTTCACTAAGGGCTTACGGCGGGTGTGACCGGTCCCAGCAGTTTGATTGGGAAATATCATCGAACCAAATTAAATAAATTACATTGTTTTAACTAGTTCCATAGTCCTCAGATCTTTGTATGATACATTTTAAAGACTGAAATATACTTTAAGGGTAACAAAAATAGAAAGTTTATATGGGATGAAATAGAAACAGTAAAATCATGTAAAAACTGAGAATAGAGACCGTGTCACAGCAGGTGTGGCAGCGATCATAACCATTTCTTCCCTGGTTCAAAAGGTCGTAAGCGCTCACGCATAGGCCTAAATTTTGAAGCCCTTCCCTACTTGGTGACCTTCTCCAATACACAATCAAAAATACTGAAGATCCCCACCTATAGACAATGAACTGTGTCTCAACACAAGGATAAAAATAGTATTGTTTGAGGGTGGATATCGCAATAGTTTAACAAGATTATAAACATTTTAGAGGACGTGAACACTTTTGACTAAGAAATGTTCAAATTTTCATGTTGCCAATTTTGATGTTTAAAAATACTTAATCAATCTATTTCTAGTGGTCAGGCAAAAACTTGAAAGGTCAGTTGGTTGGAGCTAGAGCAAGTAAGATACAATACGATCACAAATCTTCGCCAATGTAAAGAAGGCTCGAGCTTTGTTTATATTTACAAAAAATTGCTTGAAGGAAGAAATATCCTGTTTAAACCATATGTGAATGTGAGAACACTATAATCACTGTTAATTGTGTTTAAACCTGAACTTCTAATTTGAAAAAAAAATATGCCCTTAAATGGAAGCATTTAGTAGTGTATTCAATATATGTAAGTAATCATAGGCTCGACACTTGTTTACATAACACAAGAATTGTTAGTGCTGTATCTCACTTGGAGTCAATAGATGACGTTCACATTTTCCTGACCATATACAATACCTGTCAAGCATTGTAGAACATTACAATTGGCAATCTGAAATTTGAACATTTTTTAGTTCAAAACCTGTCCATAGCCCCTTGAAAGGCGGAGTCAGTCATGACCCCAGGGGTCATTCACATATATCTCAGACATCAGGGACAAGGAAAAAATGAATAGATCACGATATAAATGATTATTTAAAGGGGTACCTGTAAAATGCAAAATTTATATCGATGCAAATCTACCGAATGAAACCTCCTGAACCGAAATGACATTTACTGAATCGGAACACTTACCGAAACTTTTCTGATAATAGCATTATTGCGTATATATGGCGAGCACTTCAGGCCCCCTGTTAAAAGTGTCACATAAATGAAATCGCCCCCTATGACCCTATGGGCTTGACTGATACGGTCATTGGTTAGAATCAAAATTGTAGGAGAAGCCGTGTCCTGCGGAGCAGAATAAGGAACATATGCAAAACTATGAAGTTAACCTAGATTAATATCAGGTGCATATTAACTTCCAATTTCAGGAATTTCAGAAGGAGAGGAATTACAGGCTGGTAAAGTAAAATAATGATCCCTGTAGAAATAGAGACGGACATCATTTTAAGCCGAAAAAATTCACCCTTTTTCCCTGCAGAAAATAAGTACATTTTCATAAAATGAGCAATCTCTACTGAGCGAAAAAATCAGCCCAGCAGAATAAAGTGACCCTTTATAAGCACCAGGGGATATCAGACACGAATCTGCCCACACAACTACAAATGGAGAAAATTCAATAATTTTCTTTTGCCAAATAATGGGCCTTTTTGTAAAAGTTAGATGGGTAGTTTTCACTTGCCATAGAACCTTTTATCAATATACCCCCTGCAACAGGTTTAGTGAGGTCACTGGAACGGGTTGTTTGTCCCATTGTCATTACGTTCCTGTCTGTAGACGGAATGGTGTCCGGGCTCTAAAGTGGTTATCTTTCCACCTAGAGTGCACCATATCATATGTTTGGACTACCATGGGACGAAGAATGTTTCCTAATTGATTTATGGTCAAAGGTCAAGCATATTGACATCAAGTAGCAATACAGTTTCTGGCCGGCTTAAGAGCATTGATTCATTCTACACTCTAACAGAAAATGTCAACCAAATTCTTCAAGAATCACCTTTATGTTTGAAAACTTTCAATATTCCGAAGAAATCAGGAAATCAAATTTGAATTACCATAACTTTACTGGATTCCAAATTGTCATAGAAATCTTACAAACAAAGATACATGCTGGTTTCGCAGTAGAGTGCTGCTAACCAAAGCCTCATCTTACTACTAACAACTACCTAAACAGCTGTTAAAGAGTCACTTCAAGATACTGTTCCACTACATATTCCGAAGTGGTGTCAATCAGATGTGGATTCTCAAAAAACTCTAAGAGCTTATAGAAAACTTCAAAGTCACAATTATCACAGGTAGATTTTTCTAAAATTGACTGCATCAAAACATATGATTTCCTCCACACTTTATACAACAATTCCTCTACGATAAATTAAAATCTAGGCTTTTTTCAGATAAATTGAATTAATTGCTTTTTGAACAAAAACGGCACCCAAAAAATAACAAGTTTCTGGTCATCTGGGAAACAGTATATTAGAGATGCTTGGGTTTCTTATAGATAATATTATGTAGTCATTGGAGACGCATGTCTTCCAACATCTGTTTGGTATTTCCTATGGGTATAATTGTGCCCCTTATTGTGCAAGACTTTATTTTTATATTCATTATGAAGCAGAATTTGTTTCAGAAACTGTTACGGATAAAAACAAAAACGTTGCTGTGTCCTTCAACCTTACTTATAAGGTCTATAGACGATCGTTCTTATCAATTAACAATCATGAATTTTCACAATTATGTCCATCATTGATATATCCTGACGATACTTGAAAATAAAGGGACACCACAGAATCTGACAGATGTGCTTCATAATTTTGGATAATTTTACTTATATATTGACTTTAATGGGCAGACTGACAACTACATTATATGATAAACGTGAATGACTTTTGACTTTTGCAATTGTCAACTTTCCTTTTTTGTGTATAATGTACCACTATCACCCTGCTTATGGGTTATGTTTCCTCAGTTGATCTCGAATATCGCAAGGGCAATGTCATGCGTATGATGATTTTTTAAAAGCGAGGCCGAATCACTAACCAAAAAAGTTGATGTTGCAGGGTTATACCGAATCTCGTTTAAGTCATATTTCGCAAAATTCTTACGGTCGCTATAATGACCGTTGTTTGCCGATTACAAGTTATCACTAAGTCATATGTTGACTGATTTTGTTTCATACCATTTGTTTAGACTGTCATTTCATACTAGATTTGACGACGGGTTAACCCGTTACTTTGTTTCGACTACAGGCTCACGGGGGTGGACCGGTCCAGCAGAGATGCGTTACTCCTCATAGGCACCTGATCCTGCCTTCGCTTTCGTCGAAACGGTCCGTGTTGCCCTACTCTTCGATTTTGCTATGTGTTTTTTTGGACTATGATTACGTTTCATACTTTGTAGCTTTCGCCATTTTATATAAACATGGTGGATCTAACCCATGGGGCATAGATGTTCTCTATCAATTTGGGATGCAAAGGTCAAGAGTTGTAGTGTACTTGGCATCAAAGAGCAAATAGTTTCCGAGCTCTAGAGCATTTCCTTTCTATCCCAGAGTCACCATATCATACATATGGGGCTACGCGCATAGGGACAAGCGATGTTTCCTTTGAAATTTGGGGGAAAGGTCAAGTGGCATGGACTTCAAGAGTACATCATGATTCCCAGGCTTTATAGTGTTTTACTTTCCACTAGAGTAAAATTTTGTACATGATATAAACCACTCAAGTTACGATGATCCTATCCAAAAAGTGAAAGTGAAAGATCAAGCTTCAAAATGTTTTAAATTCATGGTCCCCTGTAAATGTGTATTTAAGGGATATATTAACAGACAAGCCTAAAAATAATCTATATTGAATTTTTCTCCATTTCTTTTTCATATATCTATATTGAAGTGTCCTTCACAATATGTGGTAAGTTTCGTCATGGGAAGCTAGACAAATAAGGAGATAATCAGGTCTGAATTACCTCCCTTACTTAAAAATGTTAATTTCTTATGTAATGATATAGTAAAGGTCTGCTGAAAAAATAATTTGAATATATTTTATTCAATTTTTAACCAAGATGTTCAAATATCCGCAGTATTAAATATTTTGAAACAGTTTTATGTTTGAACATTTGCCAAATATTTGAAATATTAGAAAAACCCTCCAATACAAATCAAAGCCTCAAGGGCCTGAGAGTCGACTCGCACATGATAGTAACAGAAGAGACTCATGCCCGGCCACATCGCTCACGCCATAGAGAGAGCAGAGTTTGGATTTTAATACGAAACAATAGCGGGGTTTTTTTGGTTTGAGAAAAATAGACCTTATCGGACATGCTTTCCATAAATTAAAATGCGAAAATCAATTACGCGGACAGGTTCGCACTTAATTCTTTGGTTGTCGTCTCTTTACGATAAGTCGCAATGTTTTCTTGAGGAAAGTTGTTGTTCCTTTATTGTATAAGTCCATATAGGAGGAAAGCCTATGCGTTCTATCTTTATTTCCAGCTGTGCTCATGAAACAGGGTGTTGAAAGAAAATTTTCTGTCACTTGTATGAGATCAGTACAATACAAGGGAACACAACTTTTTTACAAAGAAAACATTGCGGCTTAATTCGTAAAGAAAAAGGGAGTGCGAACGTCCTCGCGTATTGATTTTCGCATTAAAATTTATCGAAAGCGCATCGATAAGGGGCTATTTTCCTTTCAAAAAGCTTATTGTTTCAATATCGATTCATGATCAAACTGAATGAACTACAACAAATCCTGTTTTAAAATTTCAAAGCAGACAGAAAATGTATTCTGCAGGTGACAATTTTTTTTTTTCCAACACCCCCGTTACTTATAGCACAGCTGAACTGAAGATGAATGAGCATGGTTTTTAATTTACAAATGAGATCAGTGACAATAGAGGAAAACAACTTTCCCCCCAAGAAAACATTGCGAAACTTGATTCTAAAGATACGACAACAAAAAGGAGTGCGAAGGCTCTCGCTAATGATTTTCGGCCAATTTCATTTCATCTACAGTGCATCGTAAAGGCTATTTTCCTAATAAAATGCCTATTGTTTCAAGATTGATTCATGTTCAAAATAAATGACAGCAAAATCTGTATTATCTTCAAAACAGACAGGAAAATGTATTTTGGCAGGTAAAGGAACACAACTTTTCCACAAGAAAACATTGCGACTTGATTCGTAAAGATCCGACAACCAAGAAAGGGGAGTGCGAAAGGCTCTCGCGTATGTGATTTCCGCATTTCATTTTATCGAAAGCGCATCGATAAGGGCTATTTTCCTAAATAAAATGCCTATTGTTTCAGATTGATTCATGTTCAAGAACTAAATGACCAGGAAAAAAATCCTGTAATATTCCTCACCAAACAGACAGAAAATGTATGTTTGCCAGGTACAAGGACACAGTGCTTTTCCACAAGAAAACATTGCGATTTGATTTCGTAAAGAATGCGACAAGTG
>CAJDSM010117141.1:0-17517 GCA_903981925.1 Ostrea lurida
GAAGAGAAACCACACACCGAGCACAACACCCCCACGGACACACACCACCACGCCGCAGATTTCAATGAAGGCCAATGTCGTCCATGGGATCTAACGCTTTTCATAGAGGAGCCACATGCGTCTTCATGTTGTTTTCATTTGGGGGGGGGGGGGGGGGGGTGGGGCGACGGGGGGAGGGGAGAGAGTTGAAGCGGGGGGGGGGCGGGGGGGGGGGGGGGGGGGGGGGGGGGGGGGGGGTTGGGGGGGGGGGGGGGGGGGGGGGGACGGGGGGGGGGCGTGGCGGGGTTGGGGGGGGGGGGGGGGGGGGGGAGGTAACTAAATGAGTAAGATTCGATAGTCTGACTTTAATTATATTCTTTTTAAACCGAGATTTTCTTTCTTTTACAAAAAGCGGATTGGGAGCTACGGTGGTGGATTTTCTTTTGACGCATAAAATGTTGAATGAACTACTACTGCGCAATCATAGCTCTAATATTCAGCATAAGGCCTAAATCTATAATATGTACTCTCCCAATTCTTAAAAAAAATCTTCTAGCATATTCATTATAGCCTTTTTTTGAAATATAAACACCGACCGTTTAGAGAACATTCCACTGTGGAACATTTTCCGCTAATCTTTTGCGTATACGAAAAATATTGTGCAAGGTATTCAGAAAGTGTCCCTTATTGCGAACTATTTTTATAAAATGGTTCAGGGCTAATATGCGAAATTTCCTGTAATTCTGGCACTCAAAGCAAAGTTTGCTCGCCTGAATCCTCAATATTGGAATAAAATTCCTACTGATCGAGGGACACAAATTTTTTGGCAGTAAACTCCACAGATCATCTAATGTCTTTCTGTATGGGGAGGGCCATGATAGGATCCTCAAGTAGCTTATGTTAAGTGTAATACATTGATTGGTGTTGAATTTCCCCATAGTGGGTAACAGCATTGCCTGTTAATCAATGCACATCTATCTACTTCCTCAGGTCCATTTCTACACGAGTGTTTCTTACTACTAATTCATTTAATTTTATTTCAGTGATCACGGTAGACGCCATTCTCATTGATTAACACAACCCTAATAAGAATCTGAGGGGTGATTTCTTCAAATCACGTCACCCTGAACAACAAGTAAACGTCTAATGGATCCATTGTTTTGTTGTGTGTAGATATAAAATTAAATGAATAAAAAAGAAATAATCTTATATTTTTTCGAGCGTGATATGCAGGTTATCACCGAGATTTTTAGAACGCGTAAAACTTTTCATCAATGCGGCGAAGCGATGTGCAGTGCAGTTTTTACCGTCTAAAGTTCTGGTGATACTTCAATCACCCGAAACAATATACTGATCTTTCAATTTTCAATTTCGATGTAGGAACGCAAGTCGTTCACCCATAGGAGATATTAGAAAAGACTCACCGTCTATTACATACGATTATCCTTACGAAAACGTGTATTTTTTTTGGAAAGGTTACTACCTTTATTAATCTTAGTTGTTTAAAATTGTCAATCATCTTTCTTAAGAATTTGCAATATAATGATTTTTAATGTACATTCTTAATCTTTAATTTAAAAACAATAACATTTCAAAGGAAAAACAAATATCTTTATTTAATAAAACAATGTTGTTCTCGTTAGTTTAAACTAACAAGTATATTTGAAATTATTTAATATTATTTAAAAAAAGAATTATTGTAGTTTATTTAGCCATTAGAGCTTTGTAAGGAAGTAGCAGTTTGTCTCCCGTTATTCCTTGTCATATAAGCGCTAGACCTAAACTCCACAACCAGTGTCAATTTCCGTGGGACTACTTTCCTAACGAATCATCCAGGTATCTGAATTTTAACTCAATAAAGTAGATTATTAAGGGAGGCTACATTAACATTAAATTTTTTCATATGATTTCATTTAAAGCACCTTTCAAGAAGCAATGGTTTCACTCGGGTTTCTACATTCCCGAAAAAGTTAATATTCAAAAATTATGTAATAATTCTTTTAAAAAAATTATCTGCCAGAATAGATGAATCACTTGTTTTCTATTGCAAATAAGAGGTTCTTAGTATCACCAAACTTCGCTTGTGATTTTGTGCATGAAAATGAAATATCTTAATTAAAACATGCCCAAGGCAGACCCCGAACGAAGTCAAGTTAGCAGTGATTTTTTAGAGATTAAATAATACTTTACGAAGTATTAAACCGGATTGTATATATCTGAGTCGTTTAGACCCATTGTTTTACTTTTTAACTGGTTCATATAATTACTTTCAAAGTCCACATGCAAAAATATTGGACTTCATAGAATCTTTCTGTTATGGTTCTGCAATACCGACAAGGGAAACTTCTTTCTCATCATGTTCATTCCCCGGGCGGAAAAATCTACAATAAATTTTCATTGCAAACATCTCAAATGAATTGCAGAGCTTTGTATTTACTTTCTCTTCCGACCCAGGCGATTTCCACAGCATTGATGCCTTCACTAGCATAACGGTCTTTAAATACGAAACATTTTTATCTGAAACTTTGGATGTATTGAGCTAATACCCACTTTAAACAGGAAAAAAATAAACATATCTTATACTTATATAGATACTTTTGCTTTCTTATGGCACTTCTCACTGCCATAAAGACTCGACGTTTTTACCCTCTTGCTTGCTTCATCTGGTTGCGTACTAGCTTCGTCATTCATCATCGCCTTCAATTAATTTGGTTTCCCGTTCATTTATATCCCGGTCTCGTTACGGAAAACGGTGTTCATTATTATTTATATGTATTTGGCAATCTTGAGTTGGTTATGGTAGGGTTCGGCAATTACTGTTTGGAGAATGAGGTAATAGAAGATTGCGACAAAAACGAAAACAATTCCTCCTGTATTTTTGTTCTAAGTCAAGAGTGCCTAACTCTGTCGAAAACATCTTATCGGACCATTGACCAAGTCTCGTCATTCCTATTTTCACGATACTTGACCTCGCTGTGTTGCTTGTGAATGTAGCACTGCCCACATATAACGGTTCTAATTAATTGGTCAACTCAAATTTTTGAGATAGTGGATAGCAGGTGCACAGGAGGACATGTTAGGTCACAGTTCGAAGTTGGCATAAATGGTCCGATGTATTTTTTGACAATTACCTCTTGAACTTAGAAACACAATTCAGCCTAAGAGTTTTCGTTTTCCATTCTAATTCATCTTCTGGCGTGCCAACGGTTGCACACATTCAAACCATCAAAATTTCTTTGATATAGGGGAATGGGATACGTGGGTCACTAGGAATATGGCGCGGGGTTCCAATGTGTTCGAAAGTTGGGGTCCATACGGTCAATGATTTTTTTCTTGACCAGAATCATAGTGTCCCTCTCTGAACTTAGAAACTTCTTCTTCAGGATTTTTGCGTTTCCGTTCACTTTATTCTCTGCACAATTAACGTTGTACTCAAGTCGCACAACACATCAAATTTCCATAATTTGGAATATACACTGGCATACGTCACCAAGGGATATGCAGGTCAAGTTCGAATATTGGTCATCCGGGTCGCGCTATGAATCTTCCTTTTGAGAACAGAGTTTAGCCTTCTTGAACTTTAATGAAACCCCCTTCACGCCAATTTTTTCCGGTTTCCAGTATACACCTTACCAATCTTTGCAACTTTGTTGCAATGGACTTGATTAACAATGAGATTCACCGTTCACAGAAATAATTGCTAACAGTCAAGTTCGTAATTTCGGTTACAAACTTGGTCAGATGTTTACTCGTTTTGCACAACCGCAGGGTTATCACATGTGCCGCATCTTGAAACTTAGAAAAAAACCCACAGAAACCCTTTTTTTCCGTTTCCGTTCCTTTTGCTCTATCTCTGAAAAAAAGGTTGAATCACATTCAAACCCCCATATTTTGATCATATGTGACCTACTGCCTTACAGGTTTTCCTACCTTTCCCTTCCACTACCCTCTTCCATTTGATATAAACTTTTCCCTCAATTTCACTGGCTTAACGAAACTCCGTCCTTTGCATTAGACTTCACTAGGTAGCGGGGGCATTCGTCGTTTTTCGTTCAGACCGCACATCATTCTTTAGTTTTTCTTTGTTTCTCCTATTTCTTTCCCACCTAATTTATCATTTGATTAAAATTTCAGATATTCCCGTTGAATCAGCCCGGGCATGCCCCGGCACCTACAAGTTCAGCAGAGTGGAATACCTTCGTAGGTTGCTCGGCTGATACCTTCCATCTACACCAGCCGAGTTTGCGCTAAATTAAAGAGTGAGCTGAACAGGCAACAATGTACCACGTGGTTTGCAAAAAATCACAATCTTTCCCTTCCAGTTCGTGTTCATCTAACCAGCGCTAACTTTATAAGGGGGGGGGGGGGGCTATAACCTCGGACAAATTACCCTTCTCCCCTTCTCCCGTAGTTGGTGAAAATGTTTCTATTTTGTTTCAAAATGGTCTCAATGTAACAATTCGCCTCACTACTTGTCCGGGTCTTTTCAACTTCACTCAAAACAACTTTTTTTGGGCGGAATAAGGGCATTGGACCTTAGGTCCAGGCAATCTCCATGGTGGCTCCGGGATCTCCGTGTTCTTCTCCACTGACGTGCGAGGGCTAATCTACGGCTCAACATTGTGTACCCTTTTGTAATATTCACGGGATGGTACCTGAGATCCGCCTCCTATATTGGTGTCCCTGATCTTTTAATGAATATCGGCCAACCAGTTACCTCAAAAGGCGTTCGTGATTCTCCACTTGTGTGTAGAGAGTATCCTTCTAATCACAACTCTCTTTTTTGGGCCTACTTCGATGATGACATATAAATCTTTCTGCGATACGGGCAGGCATATGCTACAGGGCCAATACAACCTCGGAGACCTATCACTACACTCCACTGAGGACATCATACCTGGTAGTTTAAAAACATCCTGAGCATTCGTATTCAACTATGTGGTTTGGATCTAGTATAACTATACTCCATATAGCAATCTAAATTACATTAGTAAATCAATGATGTTATAAGACAATATCTTCTAAAATTTGTTATAAGGGAAATTAACAGGTGTAAAACAAAGATTCATACAGCAAAGTTCTATATCATTGGAAGGACTCACAGGTCGGGGACACTTAGTCGTCCACTTTTCTAAAGACTGAAAACAGCTCACGTTTGTACGATTTTGGTACTGGAATAATTTCATTCTTTTTTAGCTGTTTTACTATTGCTTTACTCTTAGGTGTATTTTCCTTATACATGGTCTCACACAAAAAATTGACATCATTCATGGTTCGCGGGCTTTGAATCTGTAATGTGAAATAGCGGACAACACTTTACAATTCTTCGCTTATGTAAAGGCTTCGAGCCCATGGTTTTGTTTACCTAATATTGAAATATTTCTGGTAAGGCGATTACTTTTTTTTCAAAATTACAAGTTAAATGCTGAACACAATTACACTTATTGTTAGCTAATGCCGCGGCGGTTTCCTTTCGTACCATCTCATTTTGTTTTAAACATGGTATTTTTCTGTGAAGCATCCTTTATGTAAATAAAAACAAGGCCGAACCTTTTACATAGCAAAGAATTGTATAGCTCGCCTGTAATCTTCCTGGGTGAAACTCACAATGACGTTGTCGTTCAAATTTTTGCTGAACATTAGAAATACGCATTAGGTGAGAGGCATTGTAAAACGATTTAAAATGAAATCATACAAAATTCTACCAACATTTTTAGCCCAAAAGTGTCCATGTCCTAAATCAGCCTGGCGGGTGCATGCAAATTAGGTGCACTTAACGGCACTGGTGCCTTACACAAATGTGTTCACACAACAAAAAAGTTAAAATTATGTTTTCAAAGTATACCATATTTTTGCTTACATCCAAAACAGTAATTGATCTGCTCAAAGATAATAATACCCTAAGCAATACTTTCCCTATAGGCATATCAGTACATAGGGCATGTCAAAAAAATACGTAGAAAATTTGCCTCTCTTTTTTCAAATTACCCTCTCTCGCCTAAGAAAATCATTCAAAGTCAAACCATATTTATCTTATATTAAACCAATACTATTCTATTGAATGTATGAAGTGTTCTTATCGCACTTTGAACCTAGTATGGAACTGGTGTTATTTAAACTTTAAAACCAAGCATTGTTGTCATCACGGAACAAAACGATTAATTACTT
Organism: Ostrea lurida; assembly: GCA_903981925.1. NCBI lineage: Eukaryota > Metazoa > Mollusca > Bivalvia > Ostreida > Ostreidae > Ostrea > Ostrea lurida. Next base: position 6,148 of record CAJDSM010117141.1, read on the forward strand.
TAAAACCATTTAAACGTCACGATAATGTTTTCACAACAGTTTCCAAAATAATACTTCCATACATCCTCACTCGAAGTCTGTAGCTTGCTTACCAACTCATAAAAACAGGTCTGTTATAGTGGTTGACATCTAGTTTGGATAGACAATTGGGTTCAGAAGTAGATATACAGTTAAAGTTCATCGGACTTTTCATTTTTCTACCTGTTACTGGTCTGGCTTTTAAAAATTATCAATAGAAAAACCATGACGTTTGCAGTCTTCCAACGTGAATTTACTGATAATTAATTCGCCTCTCTCCTAGGTCGCCTCATGGCTGTAACAACCGAGTTTTTTCTTTAACCTTTCTCAAAATAACCGGGCTCTAATGTCATTATAAAGAAATGCAGGCCTCGTCATTGGCTAACGTATTTTCTCTGTGCATTATAAAAGTTTGTTTATCGGGGGTTTTCTCCTTCTTGACGACAACTAAAACATCCGTTTGCTATTCGCTGGCTGACCCGTCAACGTATGCCCGACGCTCATACAATCGCAACTTCTCGGGCCTTTCCGGTAGAGCTGGTGGTTTTTTCAACGGCTCTCCGGAAAGGCCGAGCAACGTTTAAGCGAATTGGCGACGTCAAACTAATTCCTAATTGCACTTTTTTAACGAGGACTACCTTTTTTTCCCACCTGCTATAACTATGCGGAAAATTTCTTGTTCCATGAAGAATATATTTCTGCGTCCAAAATTTAAACCCTCCGTGACAATGAGGGTAACATTTTTGATTTAAAGCGATCTCACAATTTGTATCATTTTTTTATTTTTGCTTTAATCGATTTCACAGTCGCATTTGTCCAGAGATTATTTAGACTTTAAACAATATTTTATGAGTGTATTCTATTCCTTGTATGGTACCCGATCCCTAAAGTGTCCGGCTTCGTGCTCCGTGACCCGTACCCCTACCATTCTTTCCAGACACAAGTAGTTTACAGTTTTAATAATTCTGAAACAGACCCCTCACGTTCTAGCTATACTTTCCGGGATATTTACCTGTAGTTATATTTGTCATCCTAGTTCCACCCTATTTTTGCACATTGCCCCCCTCCTTTTTTTATAGTTGTGCCCCCTTCTCACTTTCCTTGGATTTTAAAATGATTTTCCCCCCCCTCTCCCACTTTCAGTGGATTTTTTAGAAGCCAGTCCTACGCTATGTGGCCGACCTAAACAAATAAATATGGGAATCAGTTAGCTGAATTGGACTTTTCTAGCTATATTCTCCTAGGATGCAAAACAATATTTTAGATAATCTTCAATTGGGCAATACCATGTTATATTTTTGTGGCATATGATTAATAAGGTCAGTAAGTGTGGCAATGGAGACAAAATTGCACATTTCATAAAATATATGCGATCTGCAATTAATCATCATGGATGATCATTTGTCAAATGTACATAGGCAATTTCATTCTATTGCTATAAAATTATGGAGAGGGGTGCTTCAAAACTTTGAATTCGGATATGAGTGAAAATCAAGTTTTAAAGAAAATCATGAATAGAGCTCTGGAGCATGGTTATTTTTGAGTATTTTTAAGACTTTTGTGATGATTGTTTTTCAGGACGCAATCATCACGTCGACTTCCGGAAGTCTTGTTTTAGTGACTAGATTTAAATTGAGTTAGTATTCTTGAATTCCATATTTACATTTTATGGTATGTGGAACCTTTGCAGCGATAGGGGTCGCTCATTGAATATTATCCTTCGAGATAACACGGGGTCAAAGATCGCGATCCTAGCATTCTATCACATTGTCAGTGGATAAGGCTGGGATTCAGTAGACGAACATCATTTGAAATAATTCTGAATATCATTAAAATATACAAGATAATTCAAGCATTGTGTGACCATATGAGCGCATGGGTTTAATTTGTTAGTGTAGTATGCGTTTAAATACCTAAGTATTTTACATTGTTTGCTAAAATACTTTGGTCAAACAACACACTAAGGTGTAGGAACAAACTCCCTCACTCTCTAGTAATTAAATGTTCTGTAATATTTTCGTTTTGAAAATCGATTGGATTGTCTGCGTTCTCTACAAGCATCCTAACTTAAGAGGTATTCAGAAGTGAAGCCTCAAAGTAAACGCACTAGATATAGAAAGCTCAAATTACACATAAGGATGAATGGACGCAATAGAAGGAGATATATAGGAGGGTTGGCAAGATAGATTTTTGGGGCTTAATCATCATTAACTTGTTCATGATGGGCGTTCATGAGAGGATTACTCTTAGGGGAAATTCTATCCCCCATTTTAGATGAAAACTTTCAATATAATCCCGGTAAGTCTTATGAATCTAAGGTTTATTAATATGCTTTTTGATTGTATGTTATTAATTTTGTATGCAGGTGTTTGTTATATAAAGGGAACAATCGGCTTTTGTAATGGGATTCCACTCATGGAGCCGAGTAATGGTCGAATTTTGTGTACCATACATAATACACTCTATAGGGTTGCTGTATTCGAAGATTAAGAGTTTGTGTTATCACATTAAGTATAGTTTTCTCTGAAAAGGTAGACTCGTGTTTGATGCTTGGTTGAGCTTGGTAGGGGCCACGGCATGGTTATTCTGTGACTCTAGACTACTGCTGGGAAGCGGCCGTATGTTATGTTTATGCTACAGTCTACTATGATTAATGCCCGCTGGAAGAAGCGGCCGGCATGTTGGTCAGATAAATGCATGCTGAGGATGCGGACCCCAGGTCTGTTTCGGCTCATCTAAGAGGCGTGGGTAGTGGCACGGTGCTCGCTGGTCTGAATGATGCTCGCTGGGAACGGTCCGAGCATTGGTCCTTGTTTGAATGCCTGCTGGGATGGCCCAAGGCTCGATGTAGTGCTTAAAGCCTCTGGAAAAGATATCAGGCCCCAGGCCTTGATGATTGGGTGCTAACCTGCTGGGAATTTGCCATTACCCAAGAGTGATTAGAAGATGCTTTTACAGAGTCCTTGACCTGGCAACGGGCCCAGGCTTGTTTGTGGTAGGCCTGCTGGATCGCCAAGGCTTGTCGTTGGTGCTTAATGCATCTGCTGTTGGACATCGAGTGGCATCGCAAAGCGTTGTGTATTTATACGCTGAAGTCACAATACTTATTGCGGGTCATGGAATCCAGAACATACCGCTTATCAGGAGGTGACGGTTAGTTCTTCGTTTTATAATAAAAATGCCTAGGACAGGCGGTTGAGCGCGTCCGCTCTCAGCTTCTGCACTCGGTACAGAGTTAACTGCAATTCCTGCTATTATATCTTCCACTCGTGTCGTCTCTTATCGCCCTTTCGGCTTGGTCTCATGGCAGTCAGCCGACGGGTTGCACACTTGCTGGTCTGTAACAGGCTCGATTGTTTAATAAACTTTTTTGTTCATTACTTTTTGGGGTTCATGTGCAATCTCCAATCCACCTGTCTACAACTGTTGTTTGTTTATATACAACGATAAGAAGAAATATTGTTGGGCGAGATTAGATTCACCTTAAATTGAGTATCCGGTGACGGGTAGCTAAAATACTTTATCTAAATATATCGCATAAGTAAGCAACTTCCGTATTTCTTCAACTTTAATAACCGTAACATGCTTCTCTCTCTTTTACCCTGCCTTATTCTCGACTTTTCATATATGAGAATCCTGATATTTTTTCGGGTGATGCAGATCACCGAATTTAAGGAATCATAATGCGGCGAACTAACCGCCTAAATTTCGGTGATTCTTCCTAACCTGCATATCTCTCGAAAAATCATAGATTTATTTCTTAATTTATTTACTATTAATCACCACAAAGTAAAGTTCTAGACTTTACTTGTTGTCAGGTTAGTGATCGAAAAATCACTTCAATTCGTTATAAGTGTTATCCTACAGAGATATTCGCCGGGCGCTAGTGTGACCGGTTGAAATTTAAATGATAATATATTCGTCAAATACAGCATTATGACGTAAATTAGTAGAATTTGAGTGATTTTCGCACACTATCTTGTTTTGGGCGACAATCTATCACTCATGGGTTTTCTTGAAATCATTTCAAAGTCTTCAATTCACATAACAGTGATCAACACAGTGTGAAATTTTCTTAATAGGTATTTTCGAATTAAAACGAAGGTGGTTTGGACACAAAACGAAATCTGCGTCCATGGGCACAAACAGTTGGGAGCATAATTCTGTTCATTAAGAGACTGTGCTGTATCCGTACTGGGACATGTTCTTGGATATAAGAAATCCCAATCGGTTGTTCTTACACGACATAGATAACATTACGCCGTCTTCGACTTTGCCTCAATTCTCCGGAAACCTGCGGTTTCAACCGGATCTTCAACACACCGTGTCAGGAGTGACCTCGGTGGTAGCCCTAAGGGAAAAATTTGTATATTTTGGGCTGATGCTTACTTTAACAGATTTGTTTACTCGCCAATTTCTATAGACCTTAAATATATTATTTACAAGATCAAAAGTGATACCGGTTCATGTTGATTTGCGACATAAACCTATAATTTAAACTGGATAGATAAGAGCCTGGGGGATAAGAATGAAAATGAACTGGAGTTTTAGAACTGTATGTTAAGGTCAAGTGTACAGTTACTGAGTAAATGGGTTTTTTTGTGTGGAATTTTCAAAATCTTTATGATTTGAATTTGTAAAATAACTTAAAATTGGCATGAAAATGTGCAAGGGAAATACGCAGTAAATTCTGGGGGGGGGGGGGGGGGGGGGGGGGGGGGGGGGTTGGGGGGGGGGGAGAGGGGGGGTAGGGGGGGGGGCTTAGTTGGGATACTTTATCTTGGGTTTTGGGGGGGTTGGGTTGGTTATTGCTATGCCATACAAGTTAATTTTCTGATTGTCCATTTTGAACTTTAGAAAAATTGGCTTGAATTTCAATTTTTTGCCCGAAGCCAACTTTCTCTATTTTTCCCGTGTATTCGCTTCTTTCTTCTCTCTACCATTCTCCCGTCTCAGTCTCAGAGAATCGCGTAACAACTTGCTCGGGCCTTTCCCGGCAGAGCTTCGGAAACAACAGCGTCTACCGGAAAGGCCGAGAATGTTGCGATTTGTTGACGTCGCATGACGTTACGGAGCAGCGAATAGCGAAAGGATTTTGTTGTCGCTGAAGAAAACCGCCGATACATAACTTTTATTATCAAGAGAAAAATTAACGTTAGAAGACAGGCCGCATTTTCTTATATAAATGACACATAGTGAGGTTTTTTGAGAGGTAAAACTTCTGTCAGAAATGATTGGCGACCTCGGAGAGAGCGAATAATTATGCAGTAAAATTCACGTTTGAAAGACTTCAGTAACGTCATGGGTTTTTCTGATTGTAATTTTTAAAAGCAGAGTAACAAGGTAGACAAATTGCAAAAGTCGAATGAACTTTACTTTATACTATTTGAACAATTGTTATCCAACTAGATGTCAAGTACTATAAAGATGTTTTTATGAGTTGGTAAGGCCGCTACAGACTTCGAGTGAGATGTATGGAAGTATTTATTGTTGAAAAAACTGTGAAATACATTATCGTGACGTTAATGGTTTAGTTATCGTGTTCCGTGATGACACCAATGCTTGGTTTTAAAGGTTTATATAAACCAGTTCGATCTGGGTCAAATGCGATGAAAATTCATACATTCATAGACACATATGTTTTAATATAAGATAATATGTTGACTTTGAATTTCTTCCCAAATAATTTGAAAAAGAGAGGCATTTTCTACGGTATTGTTTGAAATGGCCCTTGTACATGTAGGCCTATTAGGGAAGGTATTGTTGGGTTATATCTTGCGTCAGCATCAAAATTACTTTGATCAAGAAAATATGGTACTTTTTACACATTTTAATTTTTTGTTGTAAATTATGTGTAGGCACCGTGCCTTAAGTGCCTAATGGCCAGCTACGCCACTGATTTTTAGGGACATGGACACGTTTTGGGCTAAAAATGTTTAAATTTTAGATTTTCATTTTTAATGTTTACAATGCCTCACTAATGGTATTTCTAATGTTCAGGCAAAAATTGAGACAACGTATTTTGTTGAGTTTCAAGTGAGAATACAGCATTACAATTCTTTTGCTAATGAAACAAGGTTCGAGCTTGGTTTTTAATTTATCATAAAGATTGCTTCACAGAAAATACCATGTTTTATAAACAAATGAAAGATGTGAGAAACATTAGCATACTATTTAATTGTGTTCAGCAATTAACTTTGTAATTGAAAAAATCTGCCTACCAGCATATTCAATAATAGGTAACAAAACCATGGCTCGAGCCTTGTTTCATAGCTAAGAATTGTAAGCTGTTTGTATCTCACATTAAACTCAACAATATGTTCAATTTTTTGCTGACCATTATAGAATACCCTAAAGTGAGCATTGAAACATAAAAAAATGAAAACTCTAAAATCGTACACAGTTGTCAGCTTGAAACGTGTCCTATCGCCCTTTACACTTTGCTATGAATTTTTTCACCTTGATGATAATCAATATTATGATATTTATAACACATGGTTTCATGGAAAATTGTGCTATGATTAGTAACTTCCACCACTGTCCTACATGATTTTTTAAAAAGGATATCCACGGGATATATTGACTTTGGGTTACATATGGTACAAAGATTTATATCTCACAATAGAAAAGAATTTTGATAGACGGACTCCTCACACACTATAGATCCCGCTAATTTGGGTATTTTTAAAATCGGCAAAAATATAGGGGCGGATCCAGATTATTTCAAAAGGGGTGGGGTTGTGAACCTAAGTCATGTCCTTTTCCGCCCAAAGTTTGAGTGTAGTGAAAACCCAAATAACAATGTAAAGACGCATTTTAAAAGAACAATTCAGCTACGGAGGGGAGAAGGGATGGGGTTGCCCCCCCCCCCTTTAATTCCGATACCGCAATGAAGAAACGTTGTGATTTTCAAAACATCGTACATGTTCCTGTTCACTCACCCTTTAAAATTCGCACCCTGGTTAGATGAAATTCACCAACAACACTCAATGTAATTCCTCTCTGCTGAACCTTTTGGTGCCATGATGATCACGGGTATTGAATTTTAACAATAAATGAAATAGGAAAAAGAACAAACCTCCGATGTGTCGTGCGACAGAATGCCCCGCCTACAGTGAAGCTCTAATGAAGGAATTCGTAAGAGTGAAATTGAAGTTTTTCAAATGCAGTGACTGTGGCGTAATCCATAATATCAAATATGGGTTGGAAATGTGTTCAACCGTTGCAGAGATAATGAACGGAACCGGAAAATTCTGGGGTTTTTTCTAAGTTCAAGAGGGCTCTAACTCTGTCAAAATCATCGGACCATGAACGAAATTCGAACTTACTGCATATTTCTGTGACGTATCCAATGGTATCAAAGTGTGACACCGTTGAGGATAAATGAACGGAAACGGAAAAATTCTGGGGGGTTCTAATAAGTTCAAGAAGGCTACTCTGTCAAAAATCATCGGACCATGACAAATCGAACTTGACCTCATATTCCTGTGACGTATCATGTATCAATATGAACTTGAGTGTGTGCACACCGTTGCAGAGATAATGAACGGAAACGAAAAATCCTGGGGTTTTCTAAGTTCAAGAGGGCTAATTCTGTCAAAAATCATTGGACCATGACCACCCTTTCGAACTTGACCTGCATATTCTGTTGGACTATCCATATATATCAAATTTGAGTTTGAATGTGTGCAACCGTTGCAGAGATAATGAATGGCAACGAAAATTTCTGATTTTTTAAGTCAAGAGGGCAATTGTCAAAAAATCCATCGGGACATGAAACTTCGAACGTTGACCTGCGGTTTCCTGTGATGTATCCATATTCAACTTTGAGTTGAATAATTTGAGATATGGATCACATCACAGGAACACGCAGGTCAAGTTCGAGTTGGTCATGGTCCGATGATTTTTGACAGAGTTAGGCCTCTTGAACTTAGCAAAAAATCAGAATTTTTTTCGTTTCATTCTATTATCTCTGGCAACAGTTGGCACACATCCAACTCAAATTGATATAAATGAAGCCGTTGCAGAGATAATTAACGGAAACCAAATAAATGACAGAAATGAACCGGACAGGGTAACCGCTCGCCATTTTATGGCAAGGGGCATAAAAATATCTATATTAATAGTAAATTATTTTTTTCCTTTTAAGGTAGCTCAATACCACAAAAAGTTTAGCTTAATGTTTCCGTTTTAAGCAGCCTTTCAGAAGCAAACAGTTTCGCCTTCGAAAAAGTAATACACGCTCTCAATTATTAATTTGCATGAAATTTTTTGTTGATTTTTTCCCGGAATATGAAAAGTTTTCTTTGGCAAAAGCAGATTCTAGAGTCCAATTTTTGGCCTGTGAATTTGATGTCAATATATGATGTTTAATAAAACAGTCCTAAACGACCTCAGATATATTACCATCCGTTTAATACTCGTAAATATTTTTTTCTCTAAAAAATCACTGATAACTTGACTTCTTTCGGGGTCTCTTGGGCATGTTTTATTAGATATTCATTTCATGCACCAAATCACAGCGAAGTTTGGATACTAGAACCTCTTATTTGCAAAGAAAACAAGTATTTCATTATTCTGGAAAATTTTTAAAAAAATTCATATAATTTTAATATTACTTTTTCGAATGTGAAACCCGACCATGCTTCTTGAAAGGTGCTTAAATGAATCATGAAATAAAATTTTAAATGTAATGAGCCTCCTTAATATCTATTTATTGATTAAAATTCAGATACCTGATGATTCGTAGGGAAAGCCGGGAAATTGACACTGTTTGGAGTTTGGTCTAGCCTTATATGACGAATAACGGGAGACAACTCTATTCCTTACAAGCTCTAATGCTAAATAAACTACTATAATTCTTTTTTTAAATATTAAATAATTTTCAAATATACTTGTTAGTTTAACTAACGAGAACAAACATGTTATTATATAAAAGCATCTGTTTGTTCTTTGAAATGTTATTGTTTTTAAATTAAAGATTAAAATACATTAAAAATCATTATATTGCAAATCCTTAAAAGTATTACAATTTAAACAACTAAGATTATAAAGGTAGAACCTTTCTAAAAAAATATACACGTTTCTTGATAATCGTTGTAATAGACGGTGATCTTTTCTAATATCTCCTGATGGTGACACTTGTGTTGCCTACATCGAAATATGAAATAAATCTTATATTGTTTCGGGTGATGAAGGTATCACCGAATTTTAGACGGTAAAACTCATCAATGCGCTTCGCGCATTGATGAAAAGTTTTACCGTCTAAAATCTCGGTGATAACCTGCATATCACCCGAAAAAATATAAGATTTATTTCTTATCATTTAATTTTATATTACAACAACAAAACAATGTCCATTAGACTTTACTTGTTGTTCAGGTACGTGATTGAAAAATCACCTCAATTCTTATTAGGTGTTTTAATCAATGAGAATTGGCGCTACGTGATCACGTGAAATAAAATTAAATGATAGTAGTAAGAACACTCGTGTAGAAATGGACGTGAGGAATAGATAGATGTGCATGATTAAAGGCAATGGCTGTACCCACTATGGGGAAATTCAAACAACAAATGTATTTTACACTTGACATAAGCTACTGTGAGGATCCTATATGGGCCCTCCCCTACAGAAGGACATAATGATTGTGAGTTTACTCAAAAATTTGTTCCCTCGATCATAGAATATTCCAATATTTGAGGGATCAGGGAGCAAACTTTGCTTTGAGGTGAAATTACAGAAATTTCGCAATATTAGGTGAAATTATAAAAATATTCGCAATAATGGACATTCTGAATATTGCACAATATTTTTTCTATAGCAAAGATTGCGAAAATTTCCACAGTGGAATGTTCTCTAAACGTCGGTGTTATATTTCAAAAAAAGGTATAATAATATGCCTAGAGAGATTTTTTAAAAGGATGTACATATAAAATTTAAGCCTACTGAATATAGGCTATATTGCGCAATATTCATTCAACATTTTATCCAAAAGAAAATCCACCCCACCCCATTCCCTTTTTGATAAAAGAAAATCTCTAAAAAGAATATTTAATCAACTATCGAAGCTTACTATTAGTCCCCCCCCAAATGAAAACAACATGAAGACCCTGTCTCTCTATGAAAAGGTAGATCATGACGACATTCATGAGTCAATCGCGCAAGTCTTGTACGGAATGTAAATTAAAAGAGTTGGGCAAACACGGTCCGCTGTGTACATCAAGGCGGATAGGATCAGGTGCCCAGGTCGACCACTCCCACCCGCCGTCCTGATTTATCCGTAATCAAAATCCGAGTTATCTCCCTTTGACCAGCGATATAAGATTTTTTTTCGGATGAAGCAGGTATCATTTAATTTTATTTCACGTGATAACCTAGCGCCGATTCTCATTGGTTAAAACACTTTTTAAGAATTGGGGTGATTTTTCGATCACGTACCTGAACAACAACTAAAGTCTAATGGACATTGTTTTGTTGTTGGAACATAGAATTAAATGATAAGAAATAAATCTTATATTTTTTCGGGTGATATGCAGGTCATCACCGAGATTTTAGACGGTAAAACTTTTCATCAATGCGCTTCGCTTCGCGCATTGATGAGTTTTACCGTCTAAAATTCGGTGATACCTGCATCACCCGAAAAAAATTTAAGATTCATTTCTTATATCACCGAATTTTGGACGCTAAAACTGCATCAATGCGCGTTTAAAATCACGATGATGACCTGCATATCACCCGAAAAAATATAAGATTTATTTCTTATCATTTAATTTTGTATTACAACAACAAAATAATGTTCAATAGACTTTAATTGTTGTTCAGGTACGTGATCGAAAAATCCGTCCGTCCGTCCGTCCGTCCGTCCGTCCGTCTGTCTGTCTGTCATACTTCCTCTTCCTCAAACTCCTCTTCAGAAACCAATAATCTTTTGGAAGATGATTGTTGGTTTCCTGTAGATGTGCAATGAGGTTTTTGAAATTCCATGATTGGTGCACCGGCACTTGACGTAAAAGGTAGGTCCCTACTCCTGGATCTCTCAACAATTTGAATTTAAATACATGTACTTACATTGTTCATTTGAGGGCAAGATAAAAGCAAAACAATAGGGGGTTGTCAGTGTAATGAGTAAATTATGGTAGTTTTAGTACGTATACCCCCATTTGTCAAACGACAATATCAGAATCCATTGAAGAAGTCCTAGAATATGTAGTTTGTTCGAGGTACCATGCTGCAATTTCCCCCTCAAATATGAAATTAATATGTCTAATTAAATAATTACAAGTAAAATTGTAACATGATATTATGGTGTTTTTTTTTTAAATTATATAACACTAGGCAATTCACCCGCTGCT
>CAJDSM010117175.1:59-11174 GCA_903981925.1 Ostrea lurida
CGCGTGAGTTATGTCATCGGTCACAGATTACACGTGTGTTGACCTAGATGCCCGCAGCCAGAGGGTTTGATATCCAGTGAAAATTTTGTTCAAAATGCAGGAATTCAGAAATTAAAGGTTTTTGTTTTTATTTCTTACTTAGCTCTTAAATATGGCGGTTTCTGAAATGCCGTTTGTATGCTTAATCTAAAAAAATCCATTCTAATATACCTTAAAATTACATTCGCAGCGTCAACGAGTGAGGACATTTGTTTTGATCGTCTGTTAGCTGGCTTTTGGGCTGTGCGACTAATACCGGTATTCCGATATTATTGCGATTCGTTACTAAAAAATATCGTATCGTGATTACGTTTTTTAATATCGGTTATATCCCGATAGATAAAATTACACTTAAAAACTCGAGGATTTCTCGCCCATCAAAATACTTTACGTTGCATATGACTGGAAACATTTCTGTGGATGTTAAAAACACTTAAGACATAGTTTTTTCTACGGTCCAATAGAGTATGGAGTTTAGCAACCAGGTCTATATTATTGTGAACTGAATAGTCCATTAGACAGATCGTTTTTAGCTCACCGTGAGCCAAAGGCTCAAGTGACGCTATTCTTGAATCAAAATTTGTCCGTTGTCTGTCGTCGTGTCGTCGTCGGGCGTCGTGTCGTAAAAACTTTTCACATTTTTCAACTTCTTCTCAAGAACCGCTGGGGCCAATTCAACCAAACTTGAGTAAACATCATTCCTGGGTGAAGGGGCTTCAATTTTGGTTGAATGAAGGACCAGGCCCTCATCAAACGGGAGATAATCATGAAAATGCAAAAATAGGGTTGGTGTCATTAAAAATCTTCTGTTCCAAGAACCACTATGCCAGGAAAGGCTGAAATTTATTGGAAAGCTTCCTTGATATAGAGGAGATTCAAGTTTTGTTCAAATCATGACCCTCGGGGGTACATGGGGCCCAAATAGGGGATTCAAAGTGGTGCATATGATTATATAGGAAAAATCTTTAAAAAATCTTCTTCTCCAAGAACCACTGGGCCAGGAAAGGCTGAATTTATATGAATCTCCTGATATAGAGGAGATCAAGTTTGTTCAAATGCAATGACCCTCGGGGGTACGATGAGGCCACAATAGGGGATCAAAGGTTACATATGATTATATAGGGGAAAATCTTTAACTCTTCATCTCAAAACCACTGGGGAGCCAGGAAACTGAAATTTTTATGGAAGCTTCCTGATATAGAGGAGATTCAATTTTGTTCAAATCATGGACCCACCGGGTTACGATGGGGCCCCAATAGGGATCAAAGTGTTGCATACTGATTATATTTAGGGAAAATTCTTTAAAAAAAATCTTCTTCTTTCAAGAAACCACTGGCGGCCAGGAAAGCTGAAAATTTTTATATGGAATCTTCCTGATAAGAGGGAAATTCAAGTTTGTTTCAAATCATGACCCCCAGGGGTATTCGGTGCTGGGGCCCACAATAGGGGATTCAAAAGTTTTACATCTTTGAATATAATTTAAAAATTGTCTTCTCAAGACCAAAGACAAATTTACCTGGAAAAGCTTCCTGATATAGAGTAGAATCAAATTTTCAGTCATACTCCCAGGGGTTGGGCAAGGCCACAACAGGGGATCAAAGTTTTGCATAAAATGTTCCTTCTCCAGAAACCACTGGGTCAGTTTTTAAGGGAAACTTGAAAAATTTCTTTTTCGAAATCACCGCTGCGTGAGCCACGCGGCCAAGGTCACTCAGGTGAGTGATTGTGGCCCATGCGGCCCTCTTGTTAAAGAATATGGACACTTATCATTTAAAAGCATTGTTGTGCACATTCTATCACTCATTAAATGTTCTTTCGTATTGTTGTCCTGAACATTACCACACTGAATATATGCAACCTTCTTTTTTCCCTTTCCCCCAAACCCCCCCAAAAAACCCAAAAAACCCCCCCATTTTTTGTTGGGGGTCTTTGGGTTCAAATACATAAGAATCAATGTCAAGAAAAAATGTGTCATGTGTGTCAGAATTACTATATTTGTTATACTCATAACAGTTACCCTTATAATGCCAATTACCTTGTACTTTAGCCAATTAGTATTTAGTCCATAAAAAATTAGCCATAAAAATCGCCAAACATTCAAAGTATCTGCAACACAAAAGTTTTACTGTGGAAAATATTCATTAGGGTGTCAGTTAAGAAATTTTCACAGGTTCTATAAAATTCATTACAGTTGCAACACTTAATTTGGGTCAAATCGACGAAAAAATGACAAACAACCCATCTTCAGTGTTATTTGCATCAAAAGTGGTGGTTATATTTCAAAATAATTTTACTGCATGCAGGCTAAACTGCCAATACATTTTTATCGACCAAATCATTTCTTTAGGGACGATTTTGGGGGCAAATTTAAACCTTAAAAAATCGCAGAAAAAATGGAAAAAACAGAAATATTTAAAAGGTCAAATACCAACAATTATTTTTCTTGTAGGTACCTATTAGTCATATTATTAAAAACTAACCATACGTATATCATTTAAAACATGAAATCAATGCAGGGAATTTTGTTATTTTCAGACTACACAAAAATCGCTTAGAAATGGAGAAGATAATCCATACTGAATACTTGAAATACATGCATAGTTCGTGAGAGCATGCTTGGGTTTCTTATTAAGATAATATTTATTGTAGTCGTTTGAGACAGGTCTTTCCAACATCCGTTCGGTAGTTCTATGGCATAACCTGTGCCCCCTTAATCGGCAGACTTATTTTTATATTCATCATGAAGGAGAATTTGTACAAAAACTGTTACGGGATAAAAAAAAAACTTGCCCATGTCCTCAAACCTTTCATATAGGTATTATCGATGATGTGCATTCAAATTAACAATCATAATTTTTCCACAATTGTGTCCATTTGATATATTCGCACGAACTCGATATAAAGACACCAACAGGATCTTGCTATCATATTTGGATTATTTTACTTAATGTTGACCTATGGCCGTACTGACAAATTATTATAGGGATAAGCAGTTGATTGACTTTTACACTTTTTGCAATCGTCAACTTTCCCTTTCTATGTTGTAATATACCACGTATCACCTGCTATATGGTGTTATAATCTCCCGTTGATTCGATACACAAAGAACATGCTATAGCGTATGAGGACTTTTTTAAACCGAGGCCACCTACTAACAAAAAAGTTTATGTTGCAGGTCTTATAGCGATTTTCGTTGAAAGTCCATCATTTTTCGCAAATTCTACGGTCTCTATAATGACCTTGTTGCGAATTACAAATTACACCTACTTCATACCTTGTATGTTGACTGATTTGTTTCCTGTACCCTTTTGTTAGACTGCATTTTTCCTTACTAAATTTTACACGAGTAATCGCTTATTACTTATTTGCGACTAAGGGCTCACGGCGGGTGTGACCAGTCAGCAGAGGGATGTTACTCTTCATTATCACCTGGTCCTGCCTTCGCTTTTGTCGGAGGTCCGCGTGCCCGGGCTCTCGATTTTGTAATGTTTTTGGATTATTGATTTACGTTTACACAATGTAACTTCGCCTATTTATATTCACTTTCAATAAGTCGATGTAATAGACAGTAGACACATTATTTCAATGTGAATGTCCATAGGCATCCTTGACCGTGTAACAACTTAAGGTTCCCTCAGAAAGAACGATAGCGCAAATTTCTTCCTTCGGCGCTGTAACGTATCGGTTTTTTCCAGATTGATTAACGCCGATTTTTCCTTCTAGAAATTCAGCCTTGCAAGTTAACCATCAACCTAATATCAGTGACTATGCTGAATGAGGGTTTCAGCATTTCTGCCGTTCCTACTGAGGAACTATCACCACTTGTGTTTCAAAAACATTACTGTGCACTTTATTCTGCAGATTTGGGACGATTGTAATTCATTAAAGTCACACATCTTTGAGACACTAGTAAGGGGTAGCGATGCACCTGCATCAATCAACAACATGTCTGTGCTCCATTTATCATTTCTTGTCTAAAACATCTTGGTTTCAATAGTTGCTTGTACATGTACCTACTGTAATTTCGTGTGTGAGCTTGTTCTCTGACGATTGCTTTGAATTTTCAGCAGGATTTTCTCTTCGATTTTCCACGCCCCTATTAAATTTTGTCCACTTGGATAACTCCCTTACGAATATGACCCCTCTTCTTCAATAAAACTAACTACGCCATCATTACGCTTTCCGTCGTGATGTTTGTGTGGGTACAATTACCTGTCTCCAAGCTCTTCATGAAACTTCTTTTATTTTCTGTTTTTACGTCTGCATTTTCATCAAATCAAATCTACTTGCCTTATTTTTGAGGATACTTTACACCGTAAACATTACCAATCAAATATCTCGTTATTCTGTCTTGTTAATACGCTTTAATACGAATCAAGCTCTACCGCAACCTGAAGACATCGTCGGCATTCCCAGGTATGCTATGTTTGATACGCAAGCGCATATCTGAGTAAACAAATATATTTTCCTAGGCAATCTCTCTACTTACGGGGGTGCTGTTGGATAGGCTAAGGCAGGTTCAATATACGAAATTGGGCTGTCCAGATCTGATGATGTTATTCAGACACTCTCTGTCGGCCTTTCGTTTAATTGCGCCAGAGTAAAAGCATTTACAGGTAGCCTTAAACGTTTCCGTTTCATTTCGATATGTTGGCCAAATTATATTTTGTGTTTTATCCCAATTGGAAACTGCAAAGCTCTCTCTCCTCTCTCGTCTCTCTCTCTCTCTCTCTCTCTCTCTCTCTCTCTCTCTCGCTCTCTCTCTATCTCTCTCAGATCAAAGTGAAATTTTGTAGTTTCAACCATACATGGCTTTCCAGTTAAAAGGTTTTAGTATTGCATCTTTCATCCGTTCTATACTCATGTCTGCAAATGTCTGTTTTCTTCGTCTAGGAATATTATGATTACATGCTTATGGGCCCTGCATAATTCTTGGCATTTATATGTTGAACCATCGAATGGCATCTTTCATAGTCTCTTTTAATTTCCTGGATGTTTAATGCACTTGCTTCCATGTGCACTTGCTTCCATCAGTTTCACCTCTTGATTGCTTGTATATACACAGTAACACGACATCCATGTTTTAACCTTTTTTTTGCTCCGTTCCATCGTCGACAAGAATTACAGTTTCACTGAATGCCGAGGTGTTTAATACCTTTATTTGTGAAACATCAGTATACTAAGCAAGAAAAAAAAACAAAAGTACGGATAAATAAGGTAAAAGAACAAAAGAAAATCATATTTCACCCGTCGCAGTAGCTCAGAGGTTAGAAGTTTGTTTCGCAATGAGGGAGTCCTGGGTTCGAGCCCCGCTGAAAAATCAAACGTGAAAATAGGTAGTGGATTGCTCCTTCGCCAAATTATCGGCGTGAATTACGGGGTCTTTCTGATATGACCTAAAAAAAACGGAGGTCCTGTGTCATACCAAGTGGTAGGCACAACTTAAAGACCCTCACTTTGCTACGGACCTGAGCTCTAAGCATAATAGGTCTGGATTTGTTTGGCTACTTCACTACAATGATGGCGTCTCAATATTGAGGTGAAAAATTCTCGACGTGACATTAAACAAACAATCAAATCATTGTATTTTTCGAATATTCTCCCTCTGGCGATGGATGGTGAGATTTCTGGGTTTTAGAATTAGGCTCCTACTTCCTAGTACCCCAGACGACATATTGGGTGGTCATCGGTCGATGAAACCGCAAAATCAGAGGCCCCATGTTCACTGGCAGGGTTTGCACGATGAAGACCCCTCCCTGCTCAACAGCCGTAAGTGTCGACACAGGCCTGCAACCTTTACTGGCAATTGGTCACGTCTTCATAGAGTAAAATATTATCGGGAGGGTCGTTAAACAAATAGTTATCACCTCTGGTGTGTCGAGGGGTCCGTGTTTGCCCAACTCCTGTTGTTTGTTTCTAGTAGTTTGATAAACCGAAACAAAAGACAAATGAAATGAAATTAAGAATATTTGAATTTAGAATTCTTCTTTAGAAATGCTGGTGTTTTTTATTTTCATCGTAAAGTTTTGTAGGTCTAATACTATTTTAGCCTTTATGTATAGTTTGTTTCCAAGTTATCTCTTTTGCATAATGCTTACGATTTATTATTACAAATGACACAGGTTAAAAAAAATTTGTTTTAAATTTTAAAACTTTAAATGTTATATCTATACACAAATTCAAAAGTTTTTAGTTTATATACTGTATTAATAAAATATGTCAGCGATCCATGTTTAAATCGCTTTTACGTTTGAAATTATACACAAAGGCTTTCCATACATATTTTTTCAACCGAATTAAAACAACTTTCGTTTACTCACAATATGAAAATAACTAAAATATTCGAGGACAGCAAATAATTGTTATCAATAAACTTTCCAAGAATATATAACATGTGATAATGAATCAGGACATTAAATATTATATTTATGATTATATGGGGTATGTTTGTTTACACTATCATCATATGCGAATGAGCAGCGTAGTCTTGTCGCGAGACAATAATTGGCCTCTAGCAAACAGAGATAAGAGCGAGGGTTTTAACATAAATAGAAGATAATTACTTACCCATAATAGTGGTTTTATTCTTCGGAACCCAAATGCTTGATTGAATTCCCCTTAACAGACGAATATATTATGATCCTGTCTTCGCTTTCGCGAAGGTCGTGTTGCCTTACAACTCGATTGTGTAGGTGTTTTTTGGACTATGAATTGCAGTTTGATATCTTTGTTACTTCGCCATTTCATATTTAAGTCCCTTTAGAAACAGTTGAAGAACGAAAACCGTAGGTGAATTATACTATTCCGGAAAGTCAGAACGAAGCAAATCGATGTTCAAAATGGATCATCGATTGTCCGGCCCAAGTACTCCTTTCAGCGACGATTTTTCGATAGTCGGCCGGGACTATCGGTAACAACACTAGGGGCCAGTATGACTATACATGTGAAAAATGAATTAATGGACTCTTGCAAAATCTTCTCCACTCCCATATATGAGAGAACGTTATTAAGTGCATGTCATTTATGATATCTCCATTGCTTCAAACGTTCAGATTTTTAAAAGGGTTTTTTTGTGCAATGGAATAGGAATTAAAAAGTTATATAAATCATATTTTGAAGATTGAAGTGAACAAGACTCACCCAGGTGGAAGTTTAAGGCTGGTGGCCTCTTGTTTCTGAGGATCTAGAGGTGTCGTGTGTGCGTATCTCGGGTTTTAAACCCCCTATCAATGATCCCGGGTTTGAATCCAGGTTTACGCGTTGCACACAGGTAGGGCTTGAGGTGAGTACGGCTTAGAGAATTACGTTTAAATAATGAACCAGGTGTCATGGTGGTTTTAACCCAGCTTCACGTTCTCATGGGGAATGATTGGTGTGTATTTGTATGCAGGTGAGTTGGTTTGAAGATTTGTAGAAAGATGATAAGAAATAAAAGAATGTAAAGACACACCCAAAAGATAGATGTAGAGTAGTATACAGAGTCAGGTAGGGCAACGACCTCCGGCAAAAGCGAAGGCAGGATCAGGTGGCCATGGGAGGAGAAGCATGCTCTGCTGACCGGTCACCACCCATATTTCGTTTAGAATATCCGGAATATGGCCCCCTTGTCATTCCGACATCAAACTAATAAATTTGATACATATATTTTAATAATAAATTCCTACTTACAAAGATTGTTATCTTTTTTATCTAGATTTTGATGCTGTTGCGTGTGTGGAGTTCAATTGTTGCACAATAATTGAAAGCGCGTGCGAATCGTTTTATGTGTATATATATACTAAAACGTCATGCATAATGCCAGTCTATTTATTTCATTGTTATACTTTTGATCCGATGAGCTGGGTGTTTAAGGCTTTGGTTATAAATATATCATATGTTTGTTAATGTAAATATGACACATGGTCACTATAATATAAATAAACAATTTAGTTTACTAACTAAATGATTTCTAATCACTTTTAGCTATTATATTTCCACTCGATAAATTGTTATCAGTTTAAATTGGTGGGAAATGTTGTAAATTTGTGGGTTACACATACATGTATATGCATTGCTGTCAAAAGTCATTAAGGAAGTTCCATAAAGGATGACCATTTAAATCAAACGTACTTTCCTAAAAAATTCTGATTTTTTAAAATTTATTTTGCTGTGTTTTGTTTAATTTCTTCATTTTTTTGCTATCCTTAAGTTTCATTTTAAAGCGTTTGAGTTTGCAAAACCATTTTATTTTGTTCGTGGCCGCAAAATAAGATAGATTCAATGAAAATGCGTGCAATGTTTTCGACTTCCCTTCTATTTTCACGCTCAAAAGTTTGGATCAGGTAGAGCTTGGTTTAGTTTGGTGAAGCGTGCAACGGAATTACTACTAGTAACCCCGACTCACCCGGCATTTGAAACCCGGCGTTGCGTGATCCGTGGATTCAACCCACTGAGCTGTCTTATGATAACTAGAGATGTGCAACCGGCCATTAATGTATCTTTAAGTGTCGTCATCAAGTTGAGTTTTTAATGTGACTATGTTAAACAATTATCCAGACATGAATGGCTCCGAGACCTGTGTATTTTATTTCTAGTTCGCTGAGATATATCGAATCAACATAATGGATAAAGAAAAATTCGATATGTCAAAATGTCGAATTAATGGTCACCGCTAAAGTTTCTGCCAGGTATATAAGAATATAAAAACAGGTCAGCTAGCGAAGGAGCACAGTGAATTTGTTCCAATGGAAATTACAACAGACTGTTGAAAGACCTGATCACCAAACCCTACAAATATATTGTTAGTGATGGGCTCCAGCATTGATTAATATCAACTTCAGAGTGCAGGGTTGTAGAATAAGAGTATAGAGTTAAACAAGGTGATTCAGAATGACAGATCACTGGATTTAATATATCTTATTTTTTTCAATTTTTGTTTTAAAAAACCCAACTGTGTTTATTATTATAAAGTATAGTATTTTACATGTATGAGAAATTGTCGTTTAATGTGTTTTTAAAAGAAGTTATACGTTTTGGTGTTACTGATTGAGAAAAATTCAAAATTATCAGAAGTTCTTTATAAATTTTTTTTCAGAATCCATTTGACTAATACCACCTCTGCTATAGGCATAATACGTCTGAAGTTTGTAATATGTTTTATTGTAGTCTGCCGAAGAGATTTATCAGCATTTCTGCTTATGGATGTGACTAATTAGCTTGGCGTTTTGATGTAATATTTTTGTCAATAATGATTCTCACAGTGGCCTTTGCTTAAAACTGTGTTGAAGATTTTACTGACAAAAGAAAATATGTATAGACATTACAAATTCGATCTGTCTTTGATGTAAGCCATACAATTGATAAGGAATGTGATTGTTTTCCGTTGATCAGGTTGTAAATATTTTGTTTTCTTTATTTCAGAAATGCCTTTGAGATTGCCTAGCCCATCATAATACACTTGGGTTAGCTGATATCAGTACACCTTCAAGACACCGTCTGGTGAGGATTAACCATGGCCTCTAAACATCTGACACCTTACCAACAAAACTTCACTCGTCTGACAATAGTGTGTGTCGATTTGATAAAATTGGTGTATAAAGATATTCTAGAAAGTCAGTTGAAACCAGCCGACCTGTACCATGCCATAGCCGGTCTGACAAGTGGACGTCGAAAACTGAGACCAGATCAAAAACGTCTTTGCTTTCTTCCTCCGCCTAATGTTCCAGACTACAATAAGTTTGATGTCATACTGTTATATACACTGATACGTGAATTATGTCCAACGCTAAAGCCAACAGCAGGATGGGGAAATGTACCCTCCAACAAAGCCATACAAATCGGTGATGACATTGAGCGCCTTAGAGTGTTCAGAAACAAGGTCCGTGGACATACTGAATCTTCAGTTGTCACTGATACAGAGTTTAAAACACGATGGATGGAATTAGAAATTATTATAAAGAGATTGGGGTGTTTTCTCACCAGTCGTGGGTTTTCGGGAATGTACGAGAAAGAGCTGGAAAACATCAAGAACTTAGAACTAGGTTCTAGAGAGATGGAGGAATCAAACAAAGAAGGTCAGCAAATTATATAGTACTTTCCTTAATATATAAAATGAAAAATCCATATTTCTTCAGTAAATTTGATATAGATAATGATCACTCTCTGCCCATAAAGCCAAGGCCTCTACCTAACATTAAGTTGTATAAACACATTTTGGACAGAAAAAAACATATCATATTCTGGGACTGCAGATACTGTAAAGAGGAGAAATATTCGCTTGTGTTTTAGTTTTGCTATATTCGTGAATATATTAATAAGCAGGTCACAATAAAATCATTGCGAAGTGCTGCTCGACAATGATAGTTTACCAATATGCTCTACCATGAGCTAATTGCTCGTCTGATGTGTTTCTTGGCCATTGTTAAGCCGTTTTTCAACGCTGGTTTGGCTACTGGATTGTTTCCGTTTACCGTGTCGGAAGACTATGGCGCCACAGGCTGGTGCGACCGGTAAACATTTTTGATTTATTGATCAAACTGTTCAAACTCTGTCTGACAAACTGTCCGATAGGTATTTGCAGACAAAACATATATCTTGTTTTATTTTTGTTTTTCTGCATAGCTTGAAGAAAATTGTTGTAAGTTGAGTGAGTAAACAACTACATGACATGGACCAATTTTAAAACAAATCCGACTATTATCTCGATCACCGTCCAGAAAAATTAGTCTGGAAAGGGAAATATGAAAAATATTGTTGAACAGAAGTAAATGATATGAAAATTTACATTATATATTTTTTTGAGAAAGGATAATTAAATACCGCCATCATTTCTCAAATATTATTATTTGCCGTAATCAAACGGGACTTATTATGGTATGCTGTTGTCCGTCCGTCATTCGTCCAAAATAGTTTGTTCGGGACATAACACCTGACCCTCTTTGTCGATTTGAACGATATTTCACAGAAATGTTGGCCTATAGACCTAAGGAAGTGTCATGTTTTCACTGAGTGCATGGATTGGAAGACTATTTGACAGAATGTATTCGTTCTCGTTTGAAAGAATAATTTATGGGTAACCCGAATTACCGAAATGAGGGT
>CAJDSM010117178.1:0-11623 GCA_903981925.1 Ostrea lurida
CCAGGTCGCGGCAGGCGTAGGCCGCGTAGCACTTTAAAGCACCATCAATGCTACCGCCTATGGGAAAGCACAAAGCATAGGTCACTAATATTTAAAAAAAATAAGTAAGATGTGCACTAACTCGGCTTATGATATCCTAGTATTGATTGTCTTTTTTCCCCTCTCTGTAACAAATTGATCCTACCCCATGGATAATCTGTAGAAAAGTGATGCTTTAACTAGTTTTCCTGATGTTTCACAGGTAAACACGAAAGCAAACCTGTTGATGAGACAGAGGATTACTCCTACCACAATAAAATCAATATCTGAAGCAGTCGGCCAGTTCCTACCTAGAAACTCTTGTAAGGATTCCGGAACCGTCCCTCCTCTTTGGCGACAAACATGTAAGGGGAAGCTTCTTGTACATCCTGGAACATGATCAGCAATCCCAGGGCATTCTAGGGATGACGGTGGAAAGGACTTTCGTAAGTTCTTTTTTACGCCCGTCAAAGACAGGGGGTATTATGGTATGACATTGTCTGTCGGTCTGTCTGTGTGTCAGTCTGTCTGTCTGTCTGTCCAAGCCTTGTAGGCAGGTGAGGATACAGACCAAACTGTGAGCTCCAGGATCTTGCAACTTTGTACATTTGATCATCATAAACTATTAGTCCAATCTGGATAAAAAAAAAAATTGCGTGGCATCTGTAGGGGAAGGGGAGGTTAAATTGGGAAATTCATAATCTCCACCCATAAGAGCTGTAAATTTGGGGGGTAAAAATTTATGAAATCTAATTCAGAAAAATTCTTCATCATCTATGACAGAGCATTGAGCAGGCAAACTAAGAATATAGTTAACTTATGATGTGTAAATATGTATAAGACCTCTACCAAAAGTTTGGAATATATGACCCCATGGTCAAAAGTTTTTAGAGGAGGTCTATTTATGCAATTTTCTGAATATGCTAGGATGTGTTCAGTTAGTTAAGGCCATATCTAATCTTTTCTTTGTTAAACGTCGGGTCAAACTAACAAAACCTTTCTACCTATCAGGGAAAAACAAACAAAATACGAACAGTACTCAATTCACTGTAGTTGACGCCATTTTTGAGCTTAATATTTCAGCCCTAAAGTACCTCTGATCCAGAGGTTTTGACACGGTCTTCACCAGCGAAGTGATTTGGATGCACTGAATAACAAACCGAACTATGACGGGTTGGAAAATCAGGAAATACACTGTTTTTTCCCCTCAAGGGCATAGAATCCCTAACCACCCGCTGACGCTTTAACAAAGAAATGATTTGATCAAGCCTAATCATGAAAATCTACCTCTTCCTTTTATGAATCCTTTGTAACATACTGTTCATGTACTCTGTTCTTCCATGCTTTTGCTTCTGTTTATCATGTAAAAAATAATGTTGCAAGAATTGAATTTAAGTTAAAGCATAGTATAATGCTAATAGTTGTGACTAATTCTGATTTTGTCCTCTTTGACTAAAGGGAATGGAACCTATAATTGAATTATAAATTTTGATATATAAATTAATAAAAATCCAAATACTAGGTAAAGATTTAAATGGATGTAAACAATATATCTAGAGAGGGTAGTTGGGTGGTGTAAGCCATTTCAATTCTTTTTTACATCTTTATCAATATATGTAGCTCATTATATATTGAAGGATATGAAATTTCAGATTCTCTGTGTGTTTGCTAATTTAATTGTAATCCGGAACTGGTGGTTCATCAGCCATTTATAGTTTGATGTTAATCATTTAATGAGAGATGTTCATGCCGCGCGACATATTTCAAAATATGAATCTTGAGCCTGTGGAGAGAGTTTTGGCTAAGAAATAGGGCTCAAGATAGCCAGGATTTACTTCATAATCTTTTATTCTTTTTTCCCTGGTGGGAGGTCGGTGGGGAATAATAAAAAAAAATAAAGAATTACAAAGGAAATATAAATATTAACTTAAGAACAGGGCACTGGTGGATCATAAAAATATATACGGGAGGCAGCGGTTTGTATTGGACACCAATCCCATACCTATTCAGGTGTGGTTATCGATTAAGATATATATTCTTCTTTGCAACCTAACTGTTTACTAGTAGTTATCGTACTGAACCCTCATACGGAATCTTTTTGGTCTTGTTAATATTGCTTCAACGAGATCCGCATCCTATGAGAGAGAGATCCATATTCAAGTGATAGGATCTCGGATGTCTGTTATACACCACAATATCTACTTGTTAATTATATTGGAGTCGTATCTTAAATATGGTACACAAGGACGTTTAGAGATTATGAATTAAAGATATAAACTTTTCATGGACCTAGTTATATATCTAATTATCATAAAGATCAATACGAAAAATGATAACCTTTAGGGCAAAGTAGAAATAACAACAATCAAAACTGAAAAGGGACCATTTATGGTGGCCTTGAGTGAATCTAAAATTGGTAATAAGATTAGATGTTTCTTAAAATTTGATCACAATTGACCGATGCTATTCTAAACCACGTTTCAAAAACACCGCTGGTTACGGGGGGTCGGGTTTGGACCCAATGATCATTATAGTTACGTTCGTATGAGGTACATGAGTATTATTATTCATGGGTTCGTCAACCTGGTCAATCCAGTTTTAAAATGAATCGCAATAACTTTATAGTTAGTTTATCTGGTTGTTAAGTAAGAATTCATCTGGTAAGCATAGATTGTTTTGGGTCTTGAAACGAGGTCAGCTAATTTCCACTCAAATGTTTTTACGATCTTTACAATGGGAAAATTTCGAGTCGTGTTCATTGAGTCCTCAAAACATTTTCTCTCTTACATAATTCACCCTATTTTTCTGATCTGTCTACATATCTTCATATTTTCTTAATATTTCCTAGAGAATGATTATGTTACATAAGGAGAAATTTTGAGTTATTTAAAATTTAAATTCTGCACACGACCTTTTTTTCATACCATATTTTACAACATTCTTTGTTTTTTTGTATAATTAGCTCTCCAAGAAAAACTATCTAAAATAATTTTTAACGAGTTCTATTAAAAAAAGGATGGTTATAAGGGGGTTTTTATCGAAAATTTCCTTTTTTACAAAACTTTTATAACAATCATTTCGTGATATTCAGTTTTAATTTTCCATGGATTATTTTATTCAACTCCCGAATTGTGAATTTTCAAATTGAGTTTCATTATACGCAAATGTCTTATTGAATTTCTAGGAGGCGCTTAGAAAAATTGCTATAACGAAAATTTCCCTATGTCTTACGGCTTTTTAAAAAAATTTTATTAGCTTTACCTTACACGCACAATTTCTGTACTCAACAGCCCTGACGAGGGGCTCCTGAGAGAATGAATGCAACAGTTATGTAATATTTTTCTTTTATCTTCATAAGCATTGATTCGAGGTGAATTGACAGTTTCTGAGAATAATTCTTAATTGTATGTTATATACAATTTTTGATCAATTCACAAAGGGAACTAAGCAAGTACATCGTTCAAACCTAACATATCCTGAAACACTTTTTGCTTCGATTAGGGTCATGTAATAACCTGCAAACGTTTGTCAACATAAGAGACAATAACCAATGAGCCTGTCTATATTATCCTTATTCTATTCAGTCAAATTAGTGTTGATGAGGGAGAATACCATAGTTGGGTATGTAGAACAATTGAAAGGCATATGGTTTTAATTCCACAAAGCACAACAATTTGTTCAGAATTGGCCGATAATGTCTAATTGACATTACATTATATAAAGTAACATCCATACCATTTCAAACACTAAATTGTAATGTTCTGGCCTTTTCATTACGCTATTCCATGAAATTTTACTGAATTGATCACACCCAAAGATTGTTTAAATGATTTCGATTCAGTGTACATGAATGACTGGCTGGAGGCGATAGTTCAGCTAAAAAATCAACGAGAGGCACAATGATGTTCAGTACATAGGTAGAGATCACAGATGCGATTTGCGTGTAATTTTCTATTTATACTTGTTTTCTCGAATGTTTGTGTTTCACATTTTTTTTTTAATAGATTTGGAGGAGTTAAATGCCGGTTTATGATGACTTTTCATATCATGCTCTGGGGTGCGGTCCTTACTCGTCATTAGAGAGAAAACGCTAGTATAATACGTCCTGGACTATGTTTGATGGCACCAGTATCAGCATTCTCTTCAAGTCTAATTGGTTAACGAAAGATGTTGTATAATTTGGGACATCGCTCTCTCCTGTGTTAGTTTTTTTTAAAATGTTTGGAATGTCCTATGTAAGTTTTTACCAGAGTTTGAAACCCCTGGTCTTCTCATGTAAGTATTTTTTTAACACTTATGATTACGGAATTATAGGACCATCATAAATACATTGATGTTGTTTTTTGGTCTCGTATTCGCCTGTCTATTGTATTCAGGGCCCCTTGTTCACCGTATAAGACTAATCAAAATTAATTCTCCATTTCAAATGTTGACCCAAAGTTCTTGCAAGTCCTGAAAGTACAACCACTACTGGTAATGCCAGTACTGTACTATGTTCTGGAATTTGTTTCAAATCGTCTCTCTCTTTAAATTTTTGACGCTGTAGGCCCTACGATCCCTCACCAAGCTTTTTTTAACAATGGCAAGGTGGCAAAGTCCATAGAATCTTAATTCAGTACCTTCAGTGGCCTAATTAGAATTGTGATTTATTTTCAAAATACTAGTGTTTCGAAATTTGGTTGACGTCGGGTCTACTATTATATCAAAATCCTCCAGGGCCAAAAGACTTGCGAGTAAAATTTAATGTGACTTTTAAAAAAAAAAATATTTTTCCTTTGTGATAGAGTTTAATTTTATTTAGATATTTTTCGCGCTCGTTTCCGATATTATATGAGCATTTCGGTGACTGGGTAGGATGTAATTGTTTCCCTACCCTTCTTCCTTACGATGGGACCTAGACCGCTGCTATTGGGTAATCCAATTGTAGGCCCCATCCCACCACCAACGGACTCTGTCCACTCCGAGGCACATGACAAAGGAGACGCCGACCCCAATGGCCAGCCCTTGCGTCTTATGGAGCGTACAACTGCAGACAGACCGAGGAACCAGTGTTCAGATCGCAGACATACATGGACCTCGAGTTTTCTGTGTACACTGAGCAACAGCAAGTCCTTTTCTGGCAGCAACACAGACAAGAGTTCAAGTCGCAGGCCACCAGACACGAATACATTTTGATTGTTGTTCACCTGTGTAGGTAAGGTATTGAACGACCCGCACTAGCGAGGTGCGGCGCCGATGTCGCCGGATGCCCTCGTCCGTTCCAGTACAGCTACAACCTCAAATAAACCGCATCAAAAAGAGTACAAGTTCAAGAACAGACACTAATATCTTAATTTTGTTTGTGAGCGTAGGTACCAATAAATGCATACACACGGACAGGACCGAAACGGAGCACTTTGCTGCAAGTTGTGAGTTAGAATAAGTTGGGGTGAAAATCCATTAAAAGCACTACTATGTACATAAATTCGAGGCACAACAATTTCACTCCCGACTAACTGCCGCCAGATCACGTGGCATTGGTATTAAACGCAGTCACTGACTAGTCACCAACTCGAGTCAGTTAGATATAAGTGTCCAACGTATACATAAAATCCGATGGTCAGATGGAGACACCCCCAGTCAACACTTTGGGTTTGCGCTACGTGCTTGTAAACCCGAGCCAGCGAGATGCCTCACGTCCTTTTGCGCCCGGGCATGTTAATTCTATAAAATCTATAAAATCAGAATCCCCACGAGCTTCTTAACCGTAAATGCACAGCACGAGTAAAGAAACCAAGGGTTCCTATAGCAACATTTGTACTATACCTTCGTTTTCTTTAAACTTAACTGACGTCAAATAAATTGGGCCGGAAATTCAGCGTATTGTTGAGAGGTCCAGTATACTACTCCACCCATTTGATGTTGTCACTAAATCTGGTTTCCGTCAATTGTGTTCACTTTCTATATATACCTCAGTTGTCCACTACAATATTTTCAGTTTTTCTTTATCCAAGATTCACAAAGTACAACCACCCGGTGTCATAAATGACAAACTGAAGTTGTTAGAAAGGTTCACTTCGATAATATGAATATTTCAATAAAATGCGGAAGGGTAGACCTCCTATATAAATAAGAGACCAAAACTCTTTTTAGTAAATCAAAATGTTCACACTGCAACAATTGAACGGCTAGCCGTAATTATTAAGATGTTGTGCGACAAGTATTAACACCGGCGAGCATGGCGATCTTCACCACTTCTGTATAAAGCACCGTCTGTCCTTTGCAAGTAAACAGTAATGTTTTCACAATTCAGCAGAACGTTATCCTTTGTGGTGTATATGAATCGCCATTTATTAGATGATTCCTTAACACAACCAAGGTTACAAACGCAACAAGAAGAGTTCCGAATAATTGGTATATTAAAATTTGAGTCTTCGACCGGCAAGAATTCCTAATTAATATGAAATGTTTTAGTAACTCATTTGGTGAAACTGACTCATGCTCTCAATAAAATCTAGAGAATTTAGTTAAGACAATACTACATGCGAAGACTATTAATTGGCCACTAAAGGATTAAGGATGACAATACCATTTCGATCCACATCTACATTTTCGACACAAAATCCCACATAGTCGTAGGATAGAAATGACTGCTGAACCTAGATGTCAAAAAGTTTAAGCGAAAAAACATTGTAAGCTGCTGCTGGGCTGTTTCCTTGCTAACTGAGCTCGGTGGTGAGATTCGTGACTCGTAGCCATAACACCGTGCCAGCCCCTAAATTGATGATGTTCCTTTTGTCAGACACTCAGCAGTTCAGCAAGTGAGGATTTATGGGTCTTTCCTTTATGACATTAAAATCTAGAGCAGTCCCGGTCGCAGCAGGCGTGCACGTTAAAGCACCACAACACTACAGCCTAGTGGATAAGCACAAAAGGCATAGGTCACTATAATGTTAAAAAAAATAAATTTACAGTACGAAGCAAAGATTGGTATTGACTCAGTGATAAGTCATCAAAGAAGTCCTAAATCTCAAGCCAATGGTAGCCATAAACCGGAGAAAAGCTTTGTATGAGGGAAGGGAGTCCCACGATTTCAGTACACCCTATGTGTAGTACTGCGGATATAGAGTACTCACAATAGATTCTCTGATGAATTATTATTTCGTATCCCAATTGAAGTACTAACTTAATCCAGTAGATTCCGATCCGACCCTTAGGTCTCCTATGTACTATGCACTCGATACACTTGAGCAGTATTGATTGGTCCATTTTTTCCTCTCTGAAGGATAAAAAATCAGATTGATGTCTCGTAATTAATACTGTAGATATGCATTGTCTCTGTTAAACCTGTCTTGGTCACTCCTGATGTAATTACACAATAAAGGATAAACACGAAAGGCCACCTAAGCCTTTTATGAATGCACCTGGAGATCCAATTAGGCGATAATGATGAAGATTTCACTAACCTCCAAAGGGTCAGACCAGATTATTCGAAATCTGAAACGGCAGCGGTGTGTGCCAGACCTTCCACCAACTCTTGTGAGGATTTGTTTTCCGGGAAGACCGTCCGGCCACTGAGTGGAAGCGGTAACAATTAGTAGAGGCGGAAGCTTCTTTGGTACACCATGGACAAGAGCATACAAGATATCCCAGGGCAAATTCTAAGGGATGAACAGTGGAAAGGACTTTGTAAGTGCTATCTTTGTACTTTTTTTTTTTTAACGCCGCGTCCGGGAAAAAAGATCATCATGATCAGGTTCGTAGTCTGTCTGTTAACTGCTCCTGTGGCCGAGCCTTGGGTTAGGGACGAGGATACAGCATTCTTCTCCAATTATTCTTGTAGTTCCTTCTATAGGATTCCATTTGTCAAAACTCTTTATTATAGTCATGTTGATAATCATACAACTTTAAACGCACAAATCCTTGGGATGGCAAAATTGTGTGTTTTGGCGTAGCTGGTCTGTCAGTCTTATCCTGGGGTTTTCGAGAATGACCCCACCACAGAGCCGGCAATCCGCTAGAGGGTACAGAATCGTGTCGATTCAGGTCCCGCATAATGGTGATTACCCAGAGGCTCCGACTGACCGTTAGCTCCTAAATCGAGCTCTGAGCATTTTGCCAGAAACTAAGGTGAGTCTGGGGTGAATAATCTCGCGAGTGGAGCAATTTTTTTTTTATTTGAGGATTAATCAGATAGATTGCTGTAGGGATCAGGAATTTCAGGGCCAGTGACATCACAGTACTATATATAAAATACTTAGGCTCTCCTTTATTCATTTTTTATTATAAGCAATTTCTAAGTGTCAGCAACTCAAGTTTCAGCATCGCTTTATTTTTAAAGTTTCATTTTTCTTTAAGTCTTTTTATTTCTATGTCTTTCTATTCTAATATTTTTATTTTTTTTTTTGGCAGTAGTTCGCCTCTTGGGCATAGAGCCTTATCTTTTGTTCTTTGTTGAGGGCATATATGGCAAAGGCATTTTTAGTGTCCGGCCCTTTTGATACAATCTTTTTTTCATAGACCTTAATAGAAGGAAACAATTGCCGATATAACATACATATACTCCTTTAACACACAAATTTTTTGGGGGGTGAGCATATTGATTACCTCTTAATTTGGTGTTACGTTTTTTCGCGTTGTGTGCTTTGTGCGTTTGATGGATTACTTTCAATAATATGGGTGGACGCAACCACCAAAGGCCCGTGAGATAGCTTCACCAAAGTATTGTTCACGGTCCCGTACAATCCTTTTTTTAGAACAATTCACAGAATTCAGAACAGTGCCAATGTCTCAGTGTCTGCTGATTTTGTACGATTTGCAATGTTATTAATTATTTTGAATGATGTAACATTCTTCGCATCATTGTGCATGTGGACTGACTATTCATCCTACATTCAATGGAATAGATGCAGGCTAGCAATTTCTGAGAAGTCTGTTTGAAAAAAATAAAATAATCAAATAGTAATTAGTATACATAGATTAGATATTTTCCTTGGTCTCTGGGCATTTTCACGTTCCTTTGACCCACTATTTGTACACATTAGGTTTTTTTTTGGATTGGTCTGCGACATACAGATTTTGGTCTTTATTTTCGGTTTCTGCCGTGGTTCGTTTTCGAGTAACATAGGACCGAAATGTCCACTGTGGCTCAACCCAAACTTTTCGCATAAACTGCATCTGTAGAGGAAGGGGCAGCTTAAACTTAAGAAATTCATGACCCCACCCTTAGGGTTATAACAATTCTTGGGGGTAAAAAATTGATGAAAATCTTGTAAAATTCTTTCAATCTCTACACAGAGCATGCTCCTTATGAGCAGAACATACCACATAAAGAATACTCACTAGTTTACATTGGAGACTGTTGAGTGTGTGTAGTCTCCAGCCAAAAATCTAAACTATCGTGACGTGGTGTAAGGCCTCTACCAAAGTTTTGGAATCTATGACCCCATGGTCCAAAAGTTTTTACGAGGAGTGTCTATCTTTATGACAATTTTCTGAATATGCTGGGCATCGCTGGTGTCATTATTAGTTAAGGCCTATATGCCTATTTTTTTTCGTTAAACAGCCATATGCGGGGTCAAACTAACAAAACCTTTTCTACTATCAGGAAAAAAAACAAAAAAATACAAACAGTACTGAATTCACTGTAGTTGAGGGCCATTTTTGAAGCTTAATATTTCAGCCCTAAAGTACACTGATCCAGAGGTTTTGACACGGTTCTTCACCAAGCGAAGTGATTTGGATGCACTGAATAACAAACCGAACTATGACGGGTTGGGAAAATCTGGAAATACACGTTTTTTCCCCTCAAGGGCATAGAATCCGGAACCTCGCATTTCCGGCCATCAGCGGGCTTTGGACCAGGGCGTTCCATGATTTTCGGCAAGGTCCGAAAAATGAATTTGCGCTCCGTGCTAACGCCTGAATTGTGTTATCTTCCGTTTTTTTCACGTTCTCCGCAAACTGGTTGTTTCTGGGTCACCTTGGGAGATTCATTTCCCGCGGCCTCTGGCCTTTCTTCTTACCCCCCCCCGTTTTCTCTGCACCGCCACTCCATGCTTGCCGGAAATTATCTGCCCCTACTCCACGCATTCCACTACTCTGCCTTTGATCCGCGAGTTCATTCAGTCCGCCCTAGTATCACTTGCCATCTCTGTTTAACTTTAGGTCACCCTCACTTCACCATTTATTTTCTCACTTATCTTGTTCCTTTTTTCTCCCACTTGCCCGCGACTTACCCCTCACCTTTCCCATCGGTCTTTGTGGCCGAAATACAGGTTCCATTGCCGTCCACCCTCCCTCCTCCTCCTTCCTTCTGCTTCTTGTTTATTTGACTGATAACTATATCCCATGGGGTCTTGTCGGTGTCTTATATATAACTCCAACTATGTTGCCATGACCGAACAATTTCGAGAAGTTTTTAAGCTTAAAAGTTACATGTGCACCCTGCAAATTATCCACTCTCCTTCCCCCTTTTACCTGATTCTTACCTACATCCCCATGATGGACAAGCCCCCCGTCGTATGCATCGGGCCCGCCGGCGGGGGGGGGGGGGCGTCCCGACGACACCTGGTGAGCCACACCTTGCTTGCCCCTGTGGACACGAATCACTGGACTCACCAAGTCTCTTTCACAAGGTGCGGTTGGCTACGAACATTTGTCAGCTAATTTGGCGTTCACTTCGTCTCAACCGACTTTGGGCTTGACTTTCTTCATAGCGCACTCCATCTTGATCACGCATTCCGAGGCGTCTAACCCTACTAAGGACAGGTCTCCCTGATACATTTGTGATTGTTTCTCTCCTCCTGTCCATAAGATTTCCCTTTTTTCAGTATGGTCTTACCCTCCACCATGGGGATATTTAGGTTCTTTTGTTTATGGCATGGTCATGACACTCCGTGAATATTCTGAATCTTAAATTAATGTTCAACATTTTTTGGTCCTGATGACTCCATAGATCTATCTATATCTCGTCTTTTAGTCAATACCAACCCAATCTGTCTTGCAGCTTTGATGTACTTTCTTGGTTCATGTAAATTTACCACGTCCTCATCCCAACACGGAACTCGTAACACCGCCATTTTCCTCTTCCTTTCTACATCTCCACCAACACGGAGCCGAAAGGGCCTTTCGGATTTTTGTCGGGGCTGACGCTCATAATAGAATGAGGCAAAACACAACGTCAAACGTAACATTTTCGCAAACGTGTTTCTGCGCATAATAACATCTACAGGGAGACAAACACAGTTGTCACCCCGCCGCGTGAGGTGAGACATCACGAAATTCATCTCCCTTCACGTGACCAGCCCTGACCAACTTGAGAAGGTGAACTGAAATATTCTATAAGGATAATAATTGCTAATAGTCTGGTGAAACTAATTCTGAATTTTGTTTTCTTTGTCTTCTGGTAGTAAGAACTTATACCTCCTCTTCATGTGAATGGAAACTACATTAGAAAACATCCAGAATACAGAGGGAAGAACAGACTCTTTAAATTGAAGCTGAATTTTGAGAGGCCTCACTTTTTCCCTAGCACAAACCTATCAATGACTACGTCTGAAAAAAGAACGATAGCAACTGAGCTTGTCAGATTGCTTCTCCAAACAAAATGATGCAAGAGGAACAG
>CAJDSM010117186.1:0-15715 GCA_903981925.1 Ostrea lurida
TGGATGCATCATCATGCGACGATGTGTCATACTCTGTTTGTCTGTCTGTCTGTGTGTATTCGTGTCTAGGCCATAACCTCTTTGTTCTTTGACGTATGCATACCATATCTAGCATATGGATGTATCAATATGAGAGGATCTATTGCATACATTCATGACCTGTATGTGACCTTTGACCTTATGAACTTTGTTTTTTGACCTCAAGGTCAAAGGTATAAGTATCTAATGTGGATTATATTTGGCATATTAGTGTATCACCATGGATACATCCGCATGCGGGTGTATCACTTACACTCATGACGCCTGTATAACCTTGACCTTGATCTCAAGGTCAAACTTATAGGTTTTTAACATGGATTTGTGGCTGGGCTATATCTTCTTTGTTCAAGCTTCAGTGACTCAAGGGAGCGTAATGATATGTGAGTGGCGGGGGTATCCTTTGTTATTTTTACTCACAGTATTTCTAGTTTGAGCTGAAGGCACAAACAAGAATAAATTATGTCTCGTTAGGATATAAAAACAAGCCAGCTACTAAAGGAGCACAATTTGTGCCCAAGGGAATTCCAATGCTTTGTAATGTAAATTCAGGCCTGGTTATCTCCCAAAAATGTTGATTCAAGTCTAAAGTTTTACTCAAAATTTGACTGCTCAAATAACAAAGTTAAATATAAGTTTGAGATTTTTTCAAGAAATCCATACATGGTTTGTTCCAATTATAATCAGCTTTAATTGTGTGGATGTTTTATAGAAATAGATCTGATTAAAATATAGAAAACAGTGTTTAACACAGAGTTATGTCCCTTTTCAGAGCGATCAAGGTGATGAAGAATCTCAGGCTAAGGTGGATAAACTGATGCCACAGAAAGTCAAGAAGAGGAGGAAGATTCAGACAGAGGACGGGGTGAGTTTGTTTTTCTGTAAGATGTTGCAGTTGAGAGATCCAATAAAGCATGTGTCTGTATGTTAGTGTGCTTTAGAGAGTTTTTACTGTACGTTTTTTTTTTTTTTTTAGTCTGACGCAGGATGGGAGGAGTACTATGATTACATTTTCCCGGACGAGGAAGCAGCTCAACCCAATCTCAAACTGTTGGCTATGGCCAAGAAATGGAAACAGGTTCAGGAAGCCAGCACAGAAGAGGAAGAGGAAGTGGGGTGAATCTCCGCTCTCTGATTTATGTTCGGGGGACTGTCGTTTTACGAAATGTGGAATATTGTTTCTCAGTGATGTCTTTCTCTAAGAAATGACAATAAGGATTGTGCTGGCCCAAGCAGAGGGCAAAAGGAAGGAAAAGGAAAATACGACTGGTAGATGAATGCCAGAAGTTCGTAATGAATGAATATGAAATGTTCCTCCGGTGTTTGTTTTGATTTTGTTTTTATACCCCCGGAATCTTCGATTCGGAGGCATATAGTTTTTGGTCTGTCCATTTATGTGCTGGTCTGCTTTAACATTGGTCATAACTTTTGAATGGTAAGCAATAGGACTTTCGTATTTGACATGTGTATTCCTTATGACGAGCCCTTTCTACTGGTACCAAAATTTTTGACCTCCTGACCTTGACGTTTGACCTAATTTTCAAAAACTTTAATATTGGCCATAACTTTTGAATGATAAGTGATTGGACTTTCATATTTCACATGCATAATCCTTCCACTGTACTGTATAGGGTTCAAATCTGGAACCTTAAGCAGGCCGTGGTAGTGTTGCAACTGACTCTCCACAAAAATTTCTGCACAGCACAATGTGGTCTGGCATTGTCGTCCATGTATGCTGGCCTTGTTGGAAAAGGCTGATTGTCAAAATGAGGCACAACACTTGCAGCAAGAATGTCACTTTGGTAATTTTGTGCATCAAGGTTGTCCCTTACTGTGATAAGTCAACGGTATCGTTTCTACAATGTTTTCTTTACCATATGCAGTACTACATGTAGGTAACTACCAATGCATTTGTTCATCTGTGATATGTAGCAAATTATGACTCTTGTCTGACCATTGACTTTCCTGTAAGGTACTAGGTTCCAGTGTTGGCAAGTTTTACACCATCTCATATGTGCTGCTATTGTGGTTGAATTAAGCAAAGATTTCTCTGTGTTTTCTTGGTCCATAATATGCACACTGTTCTCGCTAAAAGTTAATGATGTGGCAACCCTTCCCCCTTTTTAAAACTGAGCAACTGGTAAAAACATTTCTTACTATATCTAGAGCGTTGTCCTCCCCCAAACAGATGTTTTACGCGAGTCTTCCATGCAGATCTTTCACGATCTTTGACATTATTTATAAACTGGTACTGATATTCTGACAGATGGTTGAATGGTGATGACCCAGTTGTCTCAATGACATGCCTGCTCCCTAATTCCAATAATCTGCCATCAGATTGCATTTGAGACTTATGGAGGACCCATAATCTTGACGCGCAAGTGAAGGAAATCTAATTTGTCAAATTACATGCATGCAGGTTAAATAAAGCGCTATTTAAAGCACTGTGTACAGAACTGCTATTCTGTGTTCAGTGAGTGCAATAGTCAGTGTGGCAATTCTCAGCAAACATGGCAGACAATTGAATACAGGTTTATTGTAAACTATGGTTTACTGAATTGTTGCTCCATTTTCAGAAATTTTACACAGGTCACTGAGGTGCAATACTTTTCCCCACATCAGGCTGGAATTGCATGAGTTGTTCCTCTTGCACCTGTTCGTCTGTTGTTGCTAATTTTCTCTGTGAGGTTGTTAGGTAAGATGAGAGTGGCCCTGGATAACCACTGCTAAATGATTGACTTCATCAGTTTCTGAGATGGAGGTCTCACAGAGTGTAAAGTCCGGGTATTACATCTCTCTCAGGGATAAGATCAGTGGAATTAAAAGGGAAACCAGGATTGTTTAAAACAATGATTAAATTGTTCTAAATGCCATATTGGTGCTGAAATTTTAAGGTTATGGTACAGTTCTACTATGAAAGAAAATCCTGTTGGAAAATGACTCTTATGATATCTTATTTCCTTTTATCCAAGGAAAGGTCAGGATGTAATTGAAAGAAAAGAAATTCCTGGCCAGTAAATGCCTGATTAACTCTCTGTGGATAATTTAGCTATTTATGGATGCCTGTCATTAACAACACCTTTCATAACCTATTTTAATCCTTGAGTGATTGTTTCACTGTAAACGATTATTCAATAATTGAGCACCCACTCGTGTGGATATGAGGCATTACCATTTATCTATCAGTCATTATCTGTGATTTGGTCACTGGTCCCTATAAACAGACTTGTCAAGATTGAATTCTTTATCTGCGGCAAAATTTTCCTTTTTGACAGTCACGAATAAAAAAGCATTAAAAGAAACAAATTACTAAAATGATAAAAATTGCCTCTCGTTTATTACTGACGCATTTGTGATCAGAGTCCATAAAAGAGGACTAATTTTCTACTTGATATACTGCTTGGTTTTCAAAGCATTGCCATTGTTGGAGAATAGATAGGCTTAACATTAAAACGTCAAAAGTTTTCTGCTGTCTTCCATTAAACTTACAATGGAGCATACACGCTTTTGGCTGTTCTGATGCCAGGGAAAGTTAAATGAGCTCATTTATTCATTTCATCATTTTACAAACATCTCTGTGATGTTTCTTCATTATCTCGTTTGTATTGTCAAAGAAAAATAAGGTTTTAGCAATTCATGCAATGTTATTAACTTCAAACCATCTGCAGAGGAGCAACCTAATAATGCATTAAATGACAAGTAGGAGGCACATGGTTTTATTTCTTTTGATAAAAAAACAATTTTCATAATCTGAAAATGTATTTAATTTCATTGTGTTCAAATTGCTTCTGAAATTAAGACATTTCAATCCGATGTTGGAATGCCTACTTGCACTTCCTGTGGCAGTTAACTTTTCTCCGACATCTTTAAATTGAGCACAATTTCTGTTCTTTTGATGTGTCCTGCGTATTTTATTATTTCTTTTTCTGTTAATGTTGCACAATAATGAAGTTTGGAAGTTTTTGGATGACTTTTTTTGGGGGGGGAGACGTAACTTGAGCAA
This sequence comes from Ostrea lurida, assembly GCA_903981925.1. Lineage (NCBI taxonomy): Eukaryota > Metazoa > Mollusca > Bivalvia > Ostreida > Ostreidae > Ostrea > Ostrea lurida. The sequence goes on from CAJDSM010117186.1 coordinate 4,040, forward strand.
TTTATTAGATATTCCTTCTAATAAGAAATCATTGTTATCACATGACACTTCAGTAATTGGAAACCATTGCAATTAGACCAGACTGTCATGTCTTATTATATTTCTTCACCCTGCACATAAACCTGACTACATTTAACACATTTAATTGTGTATTCATTTAATTATATATTCATTTAATTGCGTGTTCAGAGTATTAATGTGGAAAATGCATCAACTAACAATACAAGGGGGGGGGGGGATTCCAGACAAATGGATGAAAAAAATTATATAATTTCTAACAGACTTGGAAAGGATTAAGACCCGTGGTTGATTATCAGTAGACAAGTTTACAAGATGTACAAAGCTTGTTACAATTATTTCTTGGCAGCATCAACAACTCTTATCATGCCATTATTTTCATAAGATGCATTAATGATTTCTGTCATGTTTTTACCTAATGGGTTGAACATATTTGATTATTTGTTTCAAATAAGGGTGCAGCACAGTATAGTGTCAATGTTATTAAGTTCACTTGTCTCTTTTTTATTCACCTTGTGGTGATATCCACTTATGTTTTATGTAAAAGAACAAAAAAATATCAAATTTTGTGTGGGAAATATTTTGATATCAGAAAATGAACTGACAAGATGTGGAAGGATCGAATATTAGGAGTCTGATACAAGCCATACAACTAGGTCTGACCTCTGATGCCATCTACTTGGAGTCTATTTGTTATCAATCCTGTTTTTTGAAAACTAATCATACCCTTTCCACAGTCATTTTACGGGCATGGGGTTATTGAACTTTTTTTCTTTTTTGAATATTCTTTTATTTTGTTGTTGTTGTCACTGTCTACCAAGCCATGTGATTTTTTAAAGTCTCACCAGATAAACAGGGAAGGAATGAAGGAAATGGAATAACTTCAGCTGTTATCACCAACCCACCCCCATCTCCACCCCCACCACACCCTCCACCCACCCCACCTCCAACCACACCCCCATCCCCACCCCTACCACACCCCCCCACCCCATCCCCCAAAATAAGGACCAACTACACTTCTACATTAACAATAGGGACTAATATATGCAATTAAGTATTTCATAATGAGATGATTATTTGTGAGACAAGTGGCTCCTGAAAAAAAGGTTATGAATATGTATAAGATGTGTTCATTTCCCCACCAAGTTGAAGGTTATATACAGAGGCGGTTAATATTTTTTGAAGGGTGCAGATGCCATCTTGGACTGTACCCTTTCTGCCCAAATGGGGGGGGGGGGGCTTGAAGATGCATATTTTCTTATGCTGAGTATGAAATTTCTCCTATTATTTAACAGTTTAATATACTGAAACACATAGCAATTTTGTGAGCAGGTTCTCTCTCTCTCTCTCTCTCTCTCTCTCTCTCTCTCTCTCTCTCTCATGGATATTCTGCTTGATTGAAAATCCACCAATGACTCGTTTCCCTAGGGTTATGGGCATATTCGACACGTTTTCTTGGTCAGTCAATTTTTGAGGTCGTGAAAAATGGGTTTAACTGGCACTCTTTTGTGTGTACGAGTTGTATTGTTTAAAATTATTTTAAGACAGGATTATGGAGTATTTGGGCTCCAATAACATTGTTAAGGACTAAAAAAGCGCTCTGTACTGGTTAGGGTTTTTTTTTTCTTCCCTCCGACACTTGATTCATTCTTGGGCCGTGCACACCCAAAAAGACATTTTGCTTTTTTTGTCACACCCAAATTTGTTCGTTTAATTGGTCTGTGAAAATGACATTAAAATCTTGATAAACTGCTTTGTCTGAGTTTCAGACTTTCTGCCCTCAATCTGAAGAAGAAAAAGAACGAGCGATGGGCGTCGTTCTCCTGCAAATGTATGTCGTCTTTAGACCTGTTAGCACTGCCGCATTAATCATTGTCCAATTTCTTTTTCAATAGTATATTTAAATCAGAGATGACAATTACAAGTTGTGTACTTTTGTCGGTTCCAAATCAAACAACGAAACAAACTTGGTTTTATCGTTTTCTTGAAAAGATCTACAAAGTTTTATTTATAATCGGTTTTCCTGGTCACGTACAAAATACGGTAGTTGGTCTTGAGAACGAAAATTGTTACAAGTTATTAAACGCCCATTCGATGGATTTTCCCCCGTATTCTTTAAACAAAAGTTTTAATTTCACGGAATTTTTAGTATGCACATGTCAGTGAAATATACGCAGCCTTCTTACTGATATTTTTACTGTACTGCTACTTCCAATGTTTATTCACATGATATGTACATGTACAATATTATATGTATTCTTACGGGTACGTGACCCGGAGAAAGTTGCAGGTAGATGTTTGGTCGGGGGAATATTTTTCTTTTCTATATAATCCAAATTACATGGGATGAAAAGATTGTTTGAGGGAATTCCCAATGTAAATCGCACTTCAGACATTTAATATTTATAGTATGGATCAGACGATACACTCGAATACTGTATACATGTACATGTTAATCCGGAGCACTAGCAGGGATTTTCAATTCACCGTGAAGGTGTACAAACTTTGATCTAATTTCTGCAGTTTCAATGGAATTTATACCAATATTTACATTTGTCTACAAACTTTTCACCGTTGTTTAAACTCAACTCTGTGTAAAGGACTAAAGAAAAATTTAATACATGGTTAGAAGGCACGGCTTATAGATCACCACCCACTGATCTGATGTCTTAGATTAAAATTCAATAAGCCGGTAATTATCGGGATTAATGAAGTAGAGGTGATAGAAATGTTCTGCGGCGATGACTTTAAAAAGGTATCAATGAATGACATTGCGCACTGACTGTGAACCAATGGAAGAATGCCTCCCCCTTTAGCCAATCGTCTGCCGGCCTATAAAGCCGACGTGTGAGACCGAGCAGGCGGCGTGGATACATCATATTTTTGACAAGAAAGACGTCTGAAGTTTCACAAGATGTAGCAAATCATGTTATAATGGCTACAGTTTCCATCGCAACGAAATTCTTTAAAATTCCAAAGTAGATCGATATCTAAAAATTATTTAAATTTCCTGATTAATTCTAAAGTGGATTTTGGATATGGAGTATTCGCTGACCGTTGTCCTGTTTTGGACGAGTATATATGTGACTCTGGTGCATTCTATTGACTACACCGTTGATAAATATTCGCTTTGTCCCAGAAAATGTGATTCGTCTAAATGTAACAAGCTGAGTTATTGTGTTGGCGAGATTGTAAAGGACCGCTGCGGATGCTGTCAGAGGTGCTCCTCCGATACCTGGATCCACCCCAAAGTTTCCCCAGTAAAGCAAGGTACGTTTTTCATTAATATTTGGAAACAACTATGGACACAATAACATGAGGTTATTTTCCTTCGGCCGTCGAGGTGGATAAGTATAATACCACATGTTTCTATACGCATTTGACAGAATATTTGTGTTTTATTGTCAAATGATGTGGGTTTACCTGAGAACGGACTTGCCTGGGAGCTATATGGCGGACCACCATGGGTCTCGGTCTTCTAAAACTAAATAAAACTGAATTCGCTTAGTTTTACCTACACGTCTTCTATATAAATTCATGCTGAACGTTGTAAAATTCATTACGTAATGTTTGATAAGGATCCCGTGTGGTAGTAATCGCCTCGTCACTGGGATGGAATGTTTGAATAACCCACCAAGTCAGACCTGTTGGTGGATTGACTGTGATCAGATAGAGGTATAACCACCCATGCAGGATTAATATATGATGGGTTTCTAATTCAATTCAGGATTCCTCGGTGATAGAGAGAACAGATTTATAGCCTTTCTCTCGAATAAATTAAATGAAAGTTCAGTCTCTCTCTCTCTCTCTCTCTCTCTCTCTCTCTCTGACAAAAAGTTTAAGATAATAATTAATAGCTGCTCAAGGAAATATTGAATAGGTCCCACTTTCCCTTTTAAAGTTGTTTATTCATCCTATCTGTAAATGTTGCGAAACCATCATAAAACACTCCCTAAACTCCTACACGGGGGTTATAATGTAAGTGCAATGCTGACCACTCGTACCTGCATGATCCGTGAAAAAAGAATTAAGACGTTTCGTTAATTTCTGTTACTTCTGATGCATTAATGACAAATCTTAATGAAGGTGGAGAGATTTTGGTATGCCACAAATAACAGACGTGTATGATATATCCTAATTTCTGTGGAAACCCCTCGTTTCCACAGAAATTAGATATATCTCTACAATATTCTGTCTCTCTTATCAGACAATTCTTTGTACATGTACATACAATATACATGTACAATATCTTACGTGTGATGTATCCCGACCATTTGTTCTAGCCAGACAAAGCCACGCAAAACTCCCAAGTATCTTTCTAACCAGATAACGCCATGTAATATATATGTATTCATATATAATATCATAACGCTATATGTGATATACATGGACAATATTACAGTGTTATATCCGAACAGGTGGTTTTACAGACAGACTACACCATGTACTTTTCCTCCCGATGTTAAGAGTTCAGCGCTTGAGAATAAACAATAATCCGATGAAAAAGATATGAATTAGATTACATGATGCATGCTACTCTGGCCTAACGTACTTTACTTGGCAAAACGGGGGAAGTGTTTTTCTCTCTATGCATTAAGTAGACACATTGCTCACACATTAGCTATTTTAAGAGCTTTTTTATATTAGTTTTCGGAAGATTAAATCATTTTCTGATTACAAGGATCGGTTTTCGTTCCAAATCAATTAACATTTTGTACCTTGAATGTGAATCAGTAATGTTAGTTGTACCTTAGGCGGCGTAATCATTATTCAATAGGCCGCTATTTCTTACACTTTCGAATTGTATCTTAAAGTCAAACATGTCGATCAATGTAGTTAATGATTATAATAGATTATCGTAATTCTATTGATACCTGCATGGCTTATCTACTTTAAGAGTGTCTGAGATATGCAATAACGCAGACAGATACTGTGTAGCGCAATCTTAATTTACCTTGTTAGTGACGTGAGCAGAATTAATCCTGGTCTTGGCACCAATAATGCATGCATCTAAAGCGAGATAAAAAATTATGCACATATCAGTATTCCCTGTCTGTAATGGCAGTAGACTTTGAAAAAGTATGAATTGAATTTTATTTCAACACAACGCATTTTGTTTTATTTTTACAGGTGGTGCGTGCGAGCAAGTAAAATGTCCAAAACTAAAAGTTTGCGTGGAGAACATGCAAGGACTGCCATTATGTACGTGTCCAAATTTGTTCATATGTAGAAGAAGTAACAAACAAGTTTGTGGAAGTGATGGAAACACATATAAGTCGCGCTGTCACGTGAGAGTGACGTCATGTACGATAGGGAAACGCATAAGAGTGAAACATAAGGGGGCGTGTGGAATGGTGGCCACGCAACATAGTGGGGTGAACAAATACCCGGATGGAGAATTTGATATCCGCAGCCGTCGAAGGAAAGAGAGGAAACTAGAAAAGAAAAAGAGGAAAAGGGAGCGACTAAGGAAGAAGAGGAGAAATAGAAAGAAGGCGAGAAAAAACAAAGACAAAAACCCAAAACGTAGAAAGAGGCGCCATAATAGAAGGAGACTATCACAGAGAAAATTTAGAAAATTAAAGTCAAGGACATGATATGAAATTTACGTAACTTCATTGAACTATTTATAGAACGGATATGATAAATTTCTTAAATGTACTTCTTTACATGTCAAATTTCTTTATAAATGGTCAGTATTCACGCATCATTACAGTTCAGTTGAGTTTTTCTTACAACTAAGATATTTGTTTCACACTCCCAATACATAATACCAGTACTTTCATTGTTGATGTATATGATTTGTATTTTGTTAGCCTCAAAGGCATTCATAGCTATAACGTATATTTGATTTTAATTGTTTACTTATTTTTATATAAAATGTTAGAAAGACTACATTTCGTTTGCTTTCCTATTTTAATCCGTTCTCGATGTTGGGAACAGTGCAAAGGTCTTGCCCAGACTCGGAAAGGAGTCTTGCCCAGTTCAGGTTGTTGTGTTTAGTTTGAATGAGTTCTTTTGTGACAAGCACAGTTAAAAACTACTCAGTGATAGATTCAAATAACTGGGGGTGGGGGGGGGGTGGGGGGGGTCTTGGCAACAAATTGTATGATATCGCTGTCGCCACTGCATATAAATCTACATTGTATGTATATTGTCCATACTGTATATTTATATTGTCATCACTGCATATTACGTCATTCACTGCACATACTGTTGTTCATTGTTATATTAGGCTGGCCATATTCAGTACATCATGATACAGGAATGTATTCATATGTCTAACGTGAACACAACAACGCGGGACTATAAAGACAGGACCACCACATGAAATTTTCATTGGGGTGCACAAGACTAGGGCAAGGGGTCTGGGGGCCGACTTAAGCCCCCAGTTGGTCCAGGGCTGGCCCTGGTATGGGGTCCAGGGGGCGAATTCCCCGGAAGCTGAAAGGTTTTAGCATTTTCATTGGGTCTAAGGACCGCTTTAGGTAGACCCCTAGCGGGTCCAGGACAGGCTCTGGTAAGGGGTCCGGGGGCGAAGCCCCCGGAAGCTGAGTGATTTTAGGAAAAATGGGGGGGGGGGTGCACATGCTCCCGGTGCACCCCCCCCCCCCTGGTTACGACCTTGAAGGAATTTGGTGACAATAACCCCCAGTTCAGTTCTCAATTCAATTCTCTGAAGCCATTTATATAGCCTATCGGTACATGATATACAGTTTATAAATTTGTAATCGGACAATTTGTCAGAGGTAGTGACCGTGCAATATGAATAGTAATAGAAAAAAAGCACAAGTACACAACAAGTATATAATCAAAGAGGACAGACTGATTCATAAATATTTACATACCGTAATTACAAAACACACGTCCCATAACCTCTAATAAAGTCACGTACCGTAAATTCAAACACACTGTCCATACCACTGATAATAAAGTCACGTACCGTAAATACAAAACACGAGTCCATAAACCTGTAATAAAGTCAACGTACCGAAATACAAAACACACGTCCAACCTGTAATAAAGTCACGTAACGTCAACATAAAACACACGTCTATAACCTGAATAAAGTCACGTAACGTAACATAAAACACACGTCTCATTAAGCCTGTATACAGTACGTACGGTCAACATAACAAACACACGTCTCATAACTGTAATGAAAGTCACGTACCGTAAATACAAAACACACCCTCTCAATAAACCGTAATACAGTCACGTACGCGTCAAACATAAACACACGTCTTCATAACCTGTAAATAAAGTCACGTACATTTAAAAATACAAACACACGTCTCATAACCTGTATAAATAAAGTCACGTTAAGCGTCACCATAAAACACACGTCGTCATAACCTGTAATAAAGTCACGTAACGTCAACATAAAACACCACGTCTCATAACCTGTAATAAAGCAGCGTAACGTCAACATAAAACACCCGTCTCATAACCTGTAAACAGATCCACGTACCGTAAACTACAAACACACACGTGCTCATAACCTGTATAAAGTCACCGTACAGCAACAGATAAAAACACACGTGCCTCATAAACCTGTAATAAAGCACGTACGTAAATACAAAGATCAACGTCTCATAACCTGTAATACCAGTACGTCCGGTCAAACGATAAAACATATCGTTCTGAGAGGTAATACAGTCACTGTAACGTCAAATAATATAACGCTTCTATATATCTGAGGTAAAGTCTACGAAGTAGAGAGAGCGAGAGAGACGAGCACTGATGCTCATAACCTGTGCAATAAAGTCACGTATAACCGTTTATTTAACTAAACACACGTTCTATACTGTATATATGGAAGGAGTTAACGTCAACATAAAACACACGTCTCATAACCTGTAATACAGTCACGTACGTTCACATAAAACACACGTCCTCATAACCTGTAATAAAGTCAGGTAACGTCAACATAAAAACACACGCCTCATAACCTGTGAATAAAGTCACGCATAACGTATAGATACAAAAACACACGTCTCATAACCTGTAAAGTAAAGTCACGTAACGTCAACCATAAACACCGTCTCATAACCTGTAATACAGTCACGTAAGCGTAACAATCATAAAACACACGCATCAGAACCTGTAATAAAGTCACGTAACGTAAATACAGAAACAAGCTCTCATAACTGTAGATAAAGTCACGTAACGTAACATAAAACACACGTCTCAAAAAATGTAAATACAGTCACCGTACGTCAACATAAAAACATCAAACGTCTCATAACCTCTAATACATGTCCCGTACCGTAGTAATTCGAAAAACACACGTCCTCATGAGGAACGCTGTAATAAAGTACACGTAACGTCAACATATGAAGATCACACGCTCTTCATAACCTGTTAATGAAAGTCCGTAACCGTCAACATAACAGCACGAATCCTGTGTAACCTGTAGAAACAAAAGAAACAAGAATTTGCTGAGGTAATAACCCAAGCGACACATACTAATATAACATGTATAGTCACGTAACGTCAACATAAACCACGTCTACCATAACCTGTAACAAAATCACGTAAAAGTCAACATAAAACACACGTCTCATTAACCTGTAATAAAGTGCACGTACGTCAACGAATAAAATATTATTTAAGGTATAAAGAGTTACCGCTTATATATATTTATTATATGCTCTCATAAACTGTAACGGAAAAGTTCAGTAACGTCAACATAAAAACACAACGAGGAATATGTAATAACTATGACTAAGGTACGTATATCCAACACACACACACTCACATCCTGTAAATACAGTCACGTAACGTCAATAAAACACACGTCTATAACCTGTAATAACGTCACGTAACGTCAACAACAAACACACGGTCTACATAAACCTGTAACTAACGTCACAGTAGCATCACATAACACACAACTCTCAATAATGTAATACAGTCCCGTATCGATCCATCAAACCACGCTCTCATAACCTGTAATCCACACGTCACGCCTACGTGAAATACAAAAAACACGTCTCAATAACTGTAATAAGTCACGTGTACCGTCAACCATAAAAACCGACTTACTGTTAATATAGAGTCACGTACGATATAACAAACAAAGCGTCCTAACGTTCATCAACACTGATAGTCACCGACACGTCAACATAAAACACACGTCTCATAACCTGTAATACAGTCCACGTACCGTCACACCATAAACACACGTCTCATAACCTCCTAAATACAGCACGTAGCCGATATATATGAGCACAGAGCACATACGGTGTCATAACCTGTAATAAAGTACGTACGTCAACATAAACACAACGATATATATAGTCAGCGTAAAGTCAACTAATAAACACGTCTCATACTGTATACAAGTAAGCGCTATAATATTATCATAGAGCTAGAGCGCGCACTAATTACTCTCTGACGAGAGAGATCAATCGTAACGGTCACCACTAAACACACGTCCATAACCCTGTAGTAAAGTCCACGTAACGCTCAACATAAAACACACGTCTCATAAGTCTGTAATAAAAGGTCACGTACCGTGCCAACGCATAAAACACACGTCTCATACCTTAACAAAATCACGTAACGTCAACATCAAAACGACACGTCTCATAAACCTGTAATAAAGTCACGTATACTCAACATAAAACACACGTCCATAACCTTAGTACAGTCACGTAACGTCAAACATAACACACGTCCGAGAGAGTATAGCAGGTCCCACGTACGAGTAGTATCTAAAACACACGTCTCTAACCTGTCAAAACTACAAGTCACGGTACCGTCAACATAAAACACACCCTGCGATAAAGACCTGTAATAAAGTCAACGTAACGTTAAGAGAGCGAGAAACCAGCTACTGCTCAAGGACTAATCCAGATGGTTAGCGCAAACTGTTCAACATAAATGTACAACAGTATCATGACCTGTCATATATCAGCTCAGCGTCAGGTGATTGCCTCACCGTCAACAAAAACAACGTCTCATAACCTGTAATACAGTCACGTAACCGTAAATGACGAAAAGCACACGTCTCATAACCTGTATATAAGTCACGGTACCGTCAACATAAAGACACACGCCTCATAACTGGTAAATAAAGTCACGTAATCGTCAACATAAACCAACGTCTCATAACCTGTAAATAAGAGTCACGTAACGTCAACATAAAACAGCACGTCTCGAAAACCTGTAACAAAATCACGTAACGTCAACATAAGAACACACGTCCTAACCTGTAATCAAAGTCACTAACGTCAACATAACACCACGTCTTCATAACGTAATAAAGTCCATCTACCGTCACATAAAACACACGTCCTCATAACCTGTAACAAAATCACGTAACGTCAACAGTATAAACACACCGTCTCATAACCTGTAATATCAGTCACGTAACGTCAACATAAAACACACGCTCATAACTGTTAATAACAGTACGTAAAACGTAACACTAAACACACGCCTCTACTGTAATAAGTCACGTACACCGTAAGATACAACAACACACGGATCTCATAACGCTGTGATACAGTCCGTTACGTCAACATCACACCACGTCTCATAGATCCTGTAAGTATATATATGTAACGGTAAATACAACACAACGTCCCTCATAATCCAGTAATGAAATGGTCAACGCCAAAACGTCAACATAAAACACACGTCTCATAAACCTGTAAATCAGTCACGATAATCCGGTCATCATAAAACACACGTCTCATAACCTGTAATACAGTACGCAACCGTAATACGTTAAATACACAACACATATGTCTCCATAGCTGTAATAAAGTCCAATGTACTCACAACTAAAACAACACGTCCTATAACCTGTAATAGACAGTCACGTAACGTTCAACATAAAACACACGTATCCTCAGCAAACCTGATACTAAAGTCACGTACGTAATACAAAAACACAACGTCTCATAACCTGTAACAAAGTCATCGTATACGTCAACAATAATAACACACGTCCTCATACTGTAATAAATGTCACCGTAACGTCAAATAACACACGTCTCATAACCTGTAATAAAGTCATCAGACGGTCAACATAAACAGACACACGTGCTCATAACCAGTAACAAGATAATCACCGTAACGTAACACGTCTACATGAATTAAACAGTCACGATACGTCACGTAAACACCACCCAACCTGTAAAACAGTCAGTAACGTGCAACATAAAAAACACGCGTCATCATAACTGTAATAAAGTCACGTACCGTCAAATGTAAAACACACGTTCATAGACTCGTATACAATCACGTAACGCTACAACATAAGCACACACGTCTCATAACCTGTAATAAAAGTCACGTAACGCAGACATAAAACACGACGTCTCAATAAACCTGTAATAAAGGTCACTACCGTAAATACAAAAGCACACGTTCGTGAAAAGTCAAAGGTTGTTACTGGCCTCAGCCAAAAAGTGGAAGGCGGGAAATGATAGTACTATATGTCGCCTTAACCATTGCCCTGTATTGTATTTGATGCACACTTCAAAGAGTATAGGAATATTTAAGTGAGCCTTATACCCTATGTTGATGTCAAATGTGAAAAAAAAGACTAAAGCTTCGGGGTGAGCTAGACTGTCCTCTTCCAGTTCAGAGGTCGGGGCCTCTTTGTATGTCATAGCAATGAGTGGATACTGCTGCCGAGGTCCT
>CAJDSM010117200.1:0-14608 GCA_903981925.1 Ostrea lurida
TCAGTGCTGTTCACAAATTAAATTGTCTAATGTCTACAATTGTTGAAACATGAATAATTTAGAAAAAATGTAGTAAATAATGTAGAGATAACAAACTTGAAATATTTATTTTCATTGAGCGCTGTAATGTTTGTTAATACCATTATATAGAATAAAGTCTTATTTATTTTTCAATTGAATTTTTACTTTGACTTAGGCTCACCCATTTTACTCATATTTTTGCTTGCCAACAATACATAGGACTGTGTTTCTGAAAGGAGGGTTTTTTCAAAGTGGGGAGATATGCACAGTACATGTGTGTGCACATTAAATGATAACTTTTGTGTACTTGTACGAGGGTTGTCCGTAAAGTCTCGTGGGACAACCTGATAAAAACTGAAAACCTTGATAAAGTATATCGAAACTAACAATTTGTCGTTTAAATTCATGTTTCATCTTATTAATATGGCAAAATTTTCATTACAAACAAAGCGAACATTAGTTATAATTCTATCAAATACAAAAAGACACAAAACTCATACCGGAGCAGTAAAATGAAATCCTTGATGTTATCAACCGTCAAACGCTAAAAGACAAATTAACTATTTCGAACGTAGTCACCATTAACTCAACAACGTAGGTCACGCATTAAACTCAACACGGCACATTTCTTTGTTGCCTTTAACCAGTCATCTAAAATGTGTATAGATCTGTTCTGATTCAATACGTAATTCATATATAGATCATGGGATAAAATGTTTCATGGGACCGAATTCTTTGAAAGATTCCACATTTCTCAGGCAGATTTCGATAACTGTTATCCGCCGTCACTGTCCAAATACGTCACAAACTTATTTTTTTGTAGCACATGCAATCTCAGAAAGATTGATCTTCCTTCACGATGTCATCTCGGAACTGTCCCTTGCTCCAAAATATTTTATATCGCTTAAACAATTAATGAACGGCCATATTACAATGTTTTCCCGACTGGTTTACTGAATTCAATGGTTTTCCTTGAGGTGTTTTTCGATATGTACACAAAATTTATCGCTGTTCCTTCTGTCACCTTTTTCCGAAACAATGTCATTTTTCGAACTCAATAACGAAACTGTTTAAATAGATCAAACCCTCGATTTCTCTGCTATTCGATACTTTGAACGGCAAATTGCAGATTTGATATTTGAATGAAACTCTTGGAAACACCATGATGTAAAAATAATCTCGAATCTTTTCGCGGGAATTTTACAAAATTACAAATGAACTGTATGAAACGATAAACAAACTTTTTCATTAAAAGTTCCGCTGCTCCGGATCACCATCCCACGTCATAACTACGAAGTCATACTTTTAATATACATATAAAATCGACAAAAATTTTACATTTTTAAACTACATATGTAAAGGATTTATAAATATGCATACATAAATAACTACTATAACGTACTTTTAATATTAATGCCTTGTCCACGAACTTGAACTTTACGGACAACCCTCGTACAGTGTATAAGATACAGACTTCTAACAGTTTACCTTTTTTTGTGCACAGACTTGTTTAATTCCTTATTCACCAAGGGTAATGCACAGTGATTCTAATACATGTAGTATAGATCATTGCAGATTGGTTGTGACTTTGCATTTGAATTAGGTTTTGTTTCTGTTTTTTATATAAAAAAGGATTAAACTACTGTACAGAAAACATTGCGTTGCAGTTACTTATATTTACTTGGGGATATTTCTAGGTACACGTTGCTTTAAATGGTTTGCCTTTTTTGTACTTTTAGCTGGCATATGTGAGAAACATTTTGCCTCCATTATCGACTCATTCCAAGACGCTGTGAAATGTCTATCTGAGTTTGCATGTAATGCAGCCTTCCCAGATACCAGTATGGAAGCGATTCGATTGATCAGGAACTGTGCAAAATATGTTGCCGAAAAACCACGTGTAAGCATAAAAATAGCATATTAAAAAGCAATATATGAGAGAATGAAGAAAATAATGTAGAATCACTTATTTTTGTGGTGTCAAATTTTCTTGTTTTAAAAAAAATTGAATTTTGGTGATGTCTTGATATTTGTGGGACAAATTTATAATTCTTTGAGTAAGTGAGTGTTTCTTTACCATGGAAACAATGGAAATTAGACTTGGACAAAAATATCTGGGTAATCAACATGATTTTGCACATGTGGCATTCTGTCAGATTCTTTTTAGTGGAAAAGCCTTTGTATGTGCATGTTACATTTATGTATTTCTGTTATAGATGTTCAAAGATCATGGAGGAGAGGATCTAAATGTTCCTGAGGATGATCGTGTATGGGTGAGGGGGTGGTTTCCTGTCCTGTTTGAACTATCTTGTGTAATCAACAGATGTAAACTGGATGTTAGGACCAGGTAAACTGTTGGGATATGTGTATATAAATGTGAGCTTAGGTGTATGCAAGAGAAAAAGCTGGTCTCCTAAATTTGATGGCTTTACAAACTCAAATTGTGTTCAGATCATACCTTGCACTCTGTGAGGCTTAGGACCATTGAACTCGGTCAGTTGATGCGTCTTGGGAAGTGGGTGTTGCAAACTCCCCAATCTCATTTTGGACAAACACAAAGGAGCACTGTCAACTTGGTCAGTTGATGCTTCTTAGGGGGAAGATGAGTCATCACCCAGAATTAGGTCACTTTGGCCTCTTTCTGGAATTTTTTGGTCATACATACTCAAATCTTGTGTCTGCATCATATCTTTTACAATGTGAGACCTAGGACTCTCAACCTGGGTCTGCTAATGAAACCTGGATGGAAGGTGTTTCATGACCGAAACACAGGTCATTGTGATCTCATGGAATTTCATAGCTATTATATACTCAAATCATATCTGATCACTGTCAGATTTACAACAATCATATTTGATCAGTTGATGCATCTTGAGGGAAGGTGTGTTGCATCAAAAGTAAAACTGTGGCCTCATTTTGGAATTGCAATTGAAACTGTCACATCTTGTGACTCAAAACAGATACTGTCTATACTCACCTATGTATATCATGTTCCTTAGTGGTGTACTTTATTTGCATATCAATTTAAAGATTAGGTAATGGAGATTGAGCGGTACTTTAAAAATCTACTGAACAAATGTTTAGTATAAATATTTACCTGTATCACATCATGACATGTAAAGTCAGTATTTCCATATTTGCTCCTAACTGATTTTTAGGGGCTTGACGGTGATGTTTGAGATTATGAAGACCTATGGTGAGACATTTGCCAGCCATTGGTGGAAAGACCTGTTCCAGATTGTGTTCCGTATCTTTGACAACATGAAGTTACCAGAGCAGCAGAATGAGGTCAGTGTAAGTCCGACTTACATCTGGTAGACGTGATCTACTAACAACTCAAAAGTCGATATTTTGTGCCGTTGAATTGCACAGCTTTTCACTCACCCTGTAGGTAGCAGATTTGGTTTAATAGTATACACATAGCTTTAATGTTTTGTCCACAGAACACTGGTAGGCAGCTTTGAAATAATCTTTTGGTGGTGTGTGTTTAATAGTTTTACAGATTCAACTGCCAGGCAATGAACTCAAATATTTTCATCGATGTTTTGCTTGTCTTTGCTGCACAGATGTCAACTGTTCTTCATGCTAAATAATATCTATCATTTAATTGACACACATGTCATTTCAGGGATTTGGTTTATTCTGGGAATAAATGGCAGTACTTAAAATCATTCTGAAAATTCAGATACATGGAGTTGATGAAAAATTTATTTGGACATATTAATTGTAATTATATAAACTATAGGAATTTATTTTTTTTTAAAAATGTGTTGAAAATTTTCAAGAATTAAGGATTTTCATCATAACTGTTGGAGATACCAACGATACACTGATTTGTTCATTTGAGTTAGTGTGAGGTACAAAAAGTTTCATCATTGAGTTAGCATGAAGTATGAGCCTAGGCACCAAGACTTTAGATTAGGATTGAACCGACAATCACATGCTTTATTGTTCATGTACTGAGGAGGCATTTTCATTTTATATTTGCTGTATGCATATTATTGGAATTAGTTTATTATACATAGCTAATTAGGTATTAATCTTCAAATTAATGGAAGGCCCGTACCTATAGGTACATGTTCTAATGTAAACGAAAGGGATAAAGGTTATGGTGTGTCATGCAAACTCTTTTTACAAGCAAATTCTGCTTTGGTCCATAAACAGGCCTGAAGTAAAAAACAAGTTAACTTATTATTACAGCACTTTAAGAGCAAGGTAAAGTAGCCAGCACAATTTGTGCTCAAATTTCCAAATAGAAATGGCATGCACACTAAATGCTCTTTTGTCACTAGTGTACTTCTGCAACTCTACTAAACAGGAATTGTGAACACACAAACAAAAGCTTCCTAACATTTGTCTGTTGTGCAGATAGAATATATTGCTTTTTATTAAAGCTTTGGATTCTCTATCAACTTACTGCTGTAGTAAGGAATATGTATATTCAGAGTGACCATCCATGTTTCAGTTTTTGTGATTTTTTTTTAATATTATTATTGACGTCAGACTTTAGGCTTGTAGAACTTTATAGACATCTGATGGGTATTTCACGCTCCATTCAGAGATAAGGTCAGATTCTCAAATTTTTAATTTGCTGAACCCAGTATACACATTATATATACTAGACATAGTATACAAATGACCAGCAAACTCAAAAGAGCCCTGCTACGACACACAATGACGTAAGTTTTCATGGGAAGACCGTCATAATTTTTTTTTTTTTACACAGTACTTTAATTAGAGAGAAAAAGACCCCTTGCTAATTTCAGATTTATTGGCTTTGGTAGTACATATGTACTCATTAGATTCAAAGGTATTGTTTGCAGCTTGATTGGTTTTGTGATTACGGAGTTATGGGACTTGAAATATACTTGTAGCAGGACCGTTTCTTGCTGCCATTTTTCTGGTGTTTTAGTGCATAGAGTTCAAGATGTAAAACAATTTACTTATCATTCTACCATAACATGCACACTTTAAACAAAGATCCAATAACATTCAAACTCAAATCAATAATAAAAGAGTTGACAAAACCAAAGTATTCCATTCCATGAAATTGAAGCTTTAGCATGCCAGTTGTTTATATGAATTTCTACTCGACTTCATTGGACCTCTTCTTTGTATTTATACATCGCAGGCTGAGCAGGTAACTCTCTTCAATCTTTATGCATCTTGCAAGTTCTTTAATGTGTCCTGTATTGTTTTTATTTCTTAGTAAATGAATTTTAAAAAACAAAGTAAGAAATGCGTGAGTTTATGGTATTGCGATTATCTGAACCAGATTAAGTTAACCTGCATTGAGTTTGTGGTGAATTGGTCAGTGGGTTTGATTTTTATTTTGTTGTTGGTTTGACCCCCTAGCCCTTTATTTGGTAACAGGAACACAGCATGGTGTTTTGTTGCATTAGTTTAAAATGAGCTACTTGGGGGGGGGGGGGGGGGGGGGGGGTGACAAATCTTAGCTCAAATGAGACAAAGGCCCTGAAATTTTTTTTAGTTTGTATGTGTTTTCAAACTTTGAATAGACTGATTTTCAAGCAATAGACCTGACATTATTTGGAGGCTAAGCCAGGGATACTGGTTAAAAATGGGAAAGTACACAGGAGGCTAGGTTATAGGAACTGGATAAAATGAGAATCTATATAAGGAGGCTAAAACAAGGAAACTGGATAAAGATGGAATCTACAAGGAGGCTATATTAGTTGCACTAGCTTAAATGAGAATCTTTAAAGGGAGGCTAAGCTAGGGAAACTGGTTTACACTAGGGTAAGCTAGGGAAACTGGGTAAAACTAGGAATTTACACTAGGAGGCTAATCTGGGTAAACTGGCAATCTACACAAGAAGGCTTAGCCAGGAAAACAGGGTAAAAATGAGAATTATTACTGAAAGGTATATTGCCAGTTTGGGTTCTACGCAGCACAGTTAAGGTGGCCAATGGAAATTGGCTGAAAATAATGCGATCGAAAAACATCATTTATTAGAATAGATAAATCATTTTGGAACTTTATTGATAAATTGATAAAAATAGATGGACTGAAAATACATATTCAGGCTTTATATTATATTTAGATTTGTATCACGTGATTCGCATCACGTGGTTTTACAAACTGACCACCGGTTTTGAGGTTTCAATAAATTTCAATACTGCAAGGGCATAAATGAATTGAATCCTAACTTCGATTCATAAATGTTTTATAAATCCGAATTACGTTGCATTCCTTTACAGATTTTAACTTATAATTGTCAAAAAATATTGTATCGTATGTTGAATTTCTTACCGGTCACCTGTATCTCAATTCAAATATGCAATTTTTCTAATATTTGCCAGGAGTGCAATGCTTTCCAAATAGCTTAATATTTATTTGGTTGGCGTTAAACAACACATTGTGTGATTTAGGGCATGCCCTTACACTGATCGATATGCATGACCACTCATGACCCACATATCCCCCCTATCAATAAAAGAGGCAGCAATGTTCCTACGGGATGAGATAGATAATTTTAGTGAATTCATAAGGTGTGAATGTGCTTAAATTGATTAGTCTTTGAAATATTCCAAACATATTTGCATTTACATCTAAATTAATTTTTTCGTCGACAAAACATTGGATCCGCACTCTAGATCAGAGAAATGCGTCACACTAGATCACTATGATGTCAGATACAAGTGCATCGCGATCAATGTTTTTGTTTATATCTGGGAGTCAGACTATAACTACGCTCAAGCAAATGCGTGACTACACTCACGACCAACAAAGCCGTTTTAAAGTATTTTTAAATAAACATTAATTATTGTAAATTACAGGATATTGCAAGTGTTCCTATATTTTGTTGTTTTATGTGACGTCATAATGCACATTCCTGAGTAGATATTGGGACACGCCCCCTTACTTCAGCCTTAACTGTGCTGCGTAGAGGAAAATTTTTTCATAGAATTGACTCTGACATTCTATTTCCTCTATATCTTGATTATTTCGGCTCACAGGGGATTGGGACACTTGGATGGGCAAAACTGTGCACATATGGATGTAGATTTGTGATTTTTAAAATCAAAATTTAGTTTACACAAATTCGGTTTTACTGTAATTAATCACAACAAAAGAATGAAAATCCTGAAGTTCATGTCCTCTTGATATCAGATTTATCAGCATTCTTTCAAACTTTGGAGTATTTTTCTCATTTGTTTTTGACCATCTTTAGCCATGAGTATTATATACAATGCATTCCAAAACTGGTATTGAATACTGCATTCTGTCTGTTGTACTACAGAGTAGATTGTTATACTTAAAATAAAAGTGTTGTGGGTTGTGCAAGTGTGAGTAGACTCTTGACAACAGTCAGGTAAGTCATATGGAACTAATTTTGAGAGTGAGACTGAACTATTGGAGCTATTTTTGCAAAAGGTGTTGGCATGTTCTATATAATGCCTGTGTTGAATATTTTGTGAATTTGGGCATGCTATGCTTCTTTATGCTCCAGTTATTGTTAAGTAATATTGCACTTTCGATATTAATGATATTGCACTTCATCAGAGTAACACATTTTATGTCTCAATATCAAAATTCAGGGGGCATTTTGTTTTTGTCCTGTCTGTCTGTCCAAAACTTTAACCTAATTCATTTTCATATGGTAAGTTATGTGATTGGTACAACCTGATAATTTTATAAAAAATGTTTATCAGGGAGCTGTTTCACAATTTTATAAAAATCAATGCGTACAGAGTATGTATACATGTAGGAAACAGCACAAATAAGGATATTTGCATTGAAAGGGGGAGGGGACTACATTGCAACTCAAATTATTGAATATGTTTGTCCAAGTAATATGGTGGACACATCTTCAAGTTTTATGTGCAGTATTTTTTAGTGCTTCCAAAATTTGAAATGATTTATTCTGAAAAATCATCAATTTTACTTTGGTGGTTTAAATTACAGATCGTTTTAAATACATAATAACTTGATCATAAGATATCTTTTTGAAGATAACGCACACAAAGCCAGGTTGAATATTTCAATGATTTGGACATGAATTAATACTTGACCTTTTACCTTACAGAAGGCTGAGTGGATGACCACGACCTGTAATCATGCTCTGTATGCCATTGTGGATGTGTTTACTCAGTACTATGAAATTCTTAGTCCGGTGTTACTGACCGAGCTTTACAATCAGCTTCACTGGTGCGTGAAGCAGGATAACGAACAGCTAGCCCGCTCAGGAACAAACTGTCTGGAAAATCTGGTTATTTCTAACGGATCCAAATTCTCTCCCGAGGTCTGGCACCAGACATGTTCCTGTATGCTGGATATATTTAGATCAACCATTCCTTCAAAGTAAGTCACAAGGCATAATTATAGTACATGTATTTAGATGAAGCATCAGTTTCAAGGATCAGAACCCCAAAAAATTAAAAGAGATTTGTATAATATATATTAGTACTATGTTTTAAAAGAAAGTGCACAGAGATAAATACATCATGTTTTATTTACAGTCTGTTGCTATGGCGACCAGATACAGCTGAGTCTGGCTCCGTGGTGTCTAGTAGAGACTCAGAACTAGATGCTGATGAAAGTCAGGTAAATCACGCCATCGATTTACAGAAAATAGTAGAGTTCTGAACTCGATTGCAGGCACATGTCTGATAGCAGAGATAAACTTAAAATTTTAAAAAATTTCTGTTATTGATTAATATTGCTAAGTATTAAGTTTTTAATGAGAACATCTTAACAGTGCATGTACGTTGCTCTTCATTTCAAACTGTATGGTCATTTGAGAATGAGGTAGAGCTAATAAAGATGATGTTTATAATAATTCTGGATCTAGTGTACATTTAATTTGTTCTTGGTCATGATTGTTATGTGTAGTGAAAAATATTTAAGCTGATCTTTTTATAATGAATTTTTATAATTTCCAGGATAACGTTTCGATGGACAGCAGTCACGATAGTCGAGTGTTAATGAGGGCAGACAGTAACCATAGCGTCAATAGCACAGTATCCCAGGATTCCAGAGACCACAAAATTCCACGCTCGAGTAATAAGAGATTAATGAATTGTAGAAAATAACTTTGATAATGAATCACATTTAAAAATTGTTAACATCTGAAGAAATCCATTTGCTTTTAATTTAAATTATATGCCGCAGTGCATGTGATTTTGATAGGGTATTGACAACTTCCATCATCATGAAGGGGGGGGGGGGGGGGTTGCATGGCAAAATTATTATATTATTGTCTTGCTGTCTTTCCACTAAGTGATTTTGAACTTAAGCTATGAAATTTTGGTAAAGTCTCTGTGAAATATGTCTCTTTGAAAGGGGCATGGACACAATTTTGGTAAAATTATTCAAAATTACAGAAATATTTATGATAAGAAAGTATTTGATGTGTGTAAAACATATTCATGATCAGCAACATACCCAAATTTCTATGATAATATTGATGCAAAGATGTATTTGAGACATCTAAGCTTTTCATTTAAGATTACATGTTACTTGACCCAGCTATCAACATGGCACTGAAGTTGACACCTTTGGTTGAAAAAAAGCTTTTGTAACAAAATTTTTCATTGTACATGCACCTTAAAATAATTTTTCATTATCCTTAGAAATCTTGGTTTTCTTATCCCCACACATGGCTTCTTGCTTGAAGATGAACATTTGTTGACAGTCCATCGTACTCTAGATATAGACAAAGTCTGTGTTTACAAACACAATGTTAGGAGCTGAGGGGATAAGAAGTGATTCCTGTGTTCAATATTTTTAATCCAATCTTTATTATTATTATTTTTTTTTTTTTTTTTGCATAACAAAAAAATAAATAATTATGAATTTCTAACACTCAAAAATGGTGTCCTTGCCCCTTCAAAGTGATGGACATAAAATTGACTGACTTTGCTTGTTTACTTTGTAGAAGTATCATCGGAGCAGAAACTCTTCCAGGGCCTTCTGATCAAGTGTGTGGTTCAGTTGGAGCTAATCCAGACTATTGACGATATTGTATTTTTCCCAGCAACCAGCAGAAAGGAGGACGCAGAAAACCTAGCAGCTGCTCAGGTACTGAGCGTGTGGTCAAGATCTGAATTATAAGTGTAGTTTTGTTTATATGCAGCACATTGACCTGTTTCTTTATTGGATAACAGGGCGGTTCTCTGGAGGACTTGCATGACAGTGGTCAGCAGAGAGAGGACCAGGGTATGTACCAGTTCTTGGCCTCGGACCAGCTCTTTCTACTCGTTGATTGCCTGTTGGAATCCCACAAGTTCGCCAAGGCCTTCAACTCCAACCATGAACAGAGAAACATCCTCTGGAAAGCAGGTGTGTGTTAATACATGTATATATATTGGAATTCAATAAGAACTTGTGATTTAAAAAAATGTAATCTGAAATTTATATGAATTAATAATTTTTCTTTTGGAGTGGTTGATACTCATTAAAAAATTTATATTCTTAATGACTTTTTGTAAAAATTGGATTCTTTGTGTCTGAATTGCTATATAAAATTTCAACAAGGAGATCCATCTTCACATGTGTTTCGTGGAGTTAATCATTCTGCATAAAGGTATTTATAGAGAAATGTAGTCATTTAATGCGTAATTTACCTGCTTTTCCCACCTTTCAGGATTCCGTGGAAAAGCCAAACCAAATCTACTGAAGCAGGAGACGCAGAGTTTGGCTTGTTTGTTAAGGATTCTCTTCAGAATGTACAATGACGAGTCGAGAATGGATGCCTGGAAAGATGTGGAAAATATGCTGATCACGTAAGCATTTCATTTGGTGCACATGAATATTTACGAAATTGTCAAAGTGTGAAATTTATATTATATTTGACATTTGTTTCTATTCTCTTACAAAACATGCATCAAATTATGATTTTGATGAAATTTCTGAACAATGGATTTTGTAAGATGTTATAACACGTTCTTTTCTTCTTCTTTTTTTTAAGGATATGTCGTGAGTCACTGGAATACTATCTGTCGCTCCAGTCGGACAGTCACCGCGAGGCCTGGGGCAGTCTAATGATTCTACTTATCACCCGCCTCCTCAAGCTTGCAGACGACAGGGTGAGTCCACTCAAAGAGAGGCTCAAACATCATTCATATTTGATAGGAGGATAAGTATTGTAAAAGAAGAATTATTTCAGAGTAATCAGCAATGAAAACCTTTTGGTGCAAACTTATTTTAGCGCAACGATACCACTTGGTCAATAATTTAATGTCAATAGAACCTTTTAGCGCATAACTTAATTAAGCGCAATCATACGTCTAAATAGTGCACTAAATATTCATGTTTTACAGTAGTTTGAATCCCATTTTATTTATCCATTTCGTTGTTTGTTGTGTATGAACGTCTTGCATACATGTCTATCTCTTATTCTGTGAATGATTAAATGTATTAAAATACATTGTATAAGATGAGAAATCTATATTTGGAATGAAAAATGCGATGTGTTATGCCTTCTATGAATGCATTGAAGCTATGATAAATGAGTTCATACTGTTGATTATTTTGATTTTGTTGCAGTTTAAAGTTCATGCTGCAGCATATTACCAACTTATGTGTGAAGTCATCATGTTTGACCTGAAGTTGGAAATGAGGTCCACATTACGCAAGTTTTTTGGGCGAACAGGCCAAGTTTGTCACATATCAAGCAGCTAGCAGCATTGAACCCTTTCTATCCTCCATTGCTGTGGCTCTCCCAATAGTCCAGAGATCTTTCATCACATCGTATTTATACTGCATGAAGTGTTCCACACTGAACGTGCTTTCTTTCAAAGTGCATTCAATTCACACTACAAACAGCTGTTTAGAGAGATAAAAAAAAGTTATATTTTAGCATTTATTGAAAAATTGTTTTATTCCAAATATTAGATAGATACCAAATTGATATGATATGGAGGAAGGAATGCTCTCCATAAAACATGCTGTGAAGGTACATGCAAGTCAAGTAGATGGGTTTGCCAGAATACACATTCCATAAAAGTTTTCTGATAACCAAAAACTGTGATAAATGTTGCTTTGATTATGATGTTTTCCAAGAACATGGTATGTGATACAACCAGCAGATGTTCAGAATGGAGACAGTGTTTGATAAATGTCATTAGATAGCATTTCATGCGTAGGTAATTTATTGCGAATTTGTACAGTACTGTCACGTTGTAAAGTGATGTGGTATTACATTTAGGGTTGCAGCTAAATCAAGAACAATATACAGATTATCCATATCTATCCATGTAATAGATTTTTATTGTGTATATGAATATTTCAAATTTTCTATTAATGTTTAGAAAAAAATGACTACTATGGGTAAAAATTATCCAAAACAGTGTATGTTCAACTTTTTTGTATGAATAAAATTGGGACCATTCATCTTCCTAGCAATTCTTTCATTTTTTAATCAGCTTGTAATGATATGAGCATGTGTACAAACATGTATTGATATCACTGTACAATCGATCATATAGTTCTACTTTGAGGGGTATTCTTACATGTAAAGGGTTAAGTTAAAGTTGATGCAATACTGTATTTACATATACCTTCGTAATAGAAGAAGTTTTATTTTTCCACTTTTTGATGTGTATATCTTGCTCCAGAAATCTCGCTATTGTATCACCATTAATTTACATGTAGTTTTAATAGTACAAATTGTTTAATTTATATAGAGTTTGATTTGATCAACATAATATTCCTGTATTGATCTGTGACGTGCTCATTTTGAGGTAAAGAGAATAAAAGTGATGGTTGAATGAGGATTGTAAATACCTAGTCATGCTAACTAAACCTATGCTCATCCAATATTTAACCTTATCATTAATTTGAATTTGTAATAAATCAGTTGTGTTGGAATTCTTGTATTTACTTTTCTCCGATGATGTGCAGTTTTACACCTGTCTACAGAGTAAAATTCACGAGCCCAGTTTGTCGATTGGAAAGGTTTTGATACACAGGGGACCGTTATTCGCTGGACTTTTTTTATTTTTTTGTTCACATATATCAGATATATAGTAGTTCTCTATTATGACAAATATATACAAAAAGAGAAGGAAAAAAAAAATCGCTGGACTTTTTGGCATTGCCGAATTTGCATTGATTTTGACGGGGATCAAAATGAAGGTCAGTTGACTACACCTCCTAAAGAACTAATATGAACTACAATTAATAGTGCTTAAGTCTTTTTACAACTCTTTTGGTATTATCCTTTTGAGTATTTGGCTCGTCTTTGGCACGACATTGTTCACTTTTATAAAGTTTTACTTTCATGTTTCGGATTTCCAACATTTCGGTTTGAGCATCACTGAAGAGACATAATTTGTCGAAATGCGCATCTGGTGCATCAAAATTGGTACCGTATATGATTTATACTATATTACACTACAAATCATTGTCGGTTTTTCAATGTTGTACTGAATGTGAACGTAAGGTATGTGTTTTCATGATAATGTAAATGTGTAAAGAAAGCCTTCTTATTTAAAAATAAAGATGCAGAGTAACCAAGTTTACTTTTGTTTCCATGGTTGTACACGTACTTGCACTCCTTTCTCTTTTGATACAGTGATATAAGAAATGAATCTTATATTTTTTCGGGTGATGCAGGTATCACCGAATTTTGGACGGTAAAACTGCATCAATGCGCTTCGCGCATTGATGAAAAGTTTTACCGTCTAAAACCTCGATGATAACCTGCACATCAACCGAAAAAATATAAAGATTTATTTCTTATCATTTAATTTTATATTACAACAACAAAATAATGTTCAGTAGACCTTAATTTTTATTCAGGTACGTGATCGAAAAATCACCTCGATTCTTAAAAGGTGTTTTAACCAATGCGAATCTGCTCTAGGTAATCACTTAAAATGATATTGATATCTCATTCTTATTTTAAAGCCAACAGCACTTCCTCTGCAAATATTTTAAACAAAACATTTCCTAGTACATGTGTAGCGAACAGTATAAAAGGAACTTATACTGCCTCGCTAGGGAGCTAGCTTTTCTGGCGATGTGGTAGAGTGCCTGTCTTGATCACACGGCGAGCGTGGTCAGCACCTGGATGGGTGACCGCTACACGTTACAAATTGGTGGCAGCGTAGTGACTGGTGTTTGGCGGGAGACCTGTGTCAGGTAGAGTTTGTTCGGAGCTCTGGGTACGGACGTGGTTTCGTCCGGGGACGACGGTGGATGTCGTCGGGAACGGCGGGTGCCGTTGCTGAACAGGTGCCAAACATTCAGAGAGGACCCATGCGAAGCTTCCCCGAGCGGGAGGAAGTGTAGCTAACAGTATAAAAGGAACTTATACTGCCTCGCTAGGGAGCTAGCTTTTCTGGCGATGTGGTAGAGTGCCTGTCTTGATCACACGGCGAGCGTGGTCAGCACCTGGATGGGTGACCGCTACACGTTACACATGTATATTTAAAATATATGTAAACAAAAACGAGGCACAAGCTTTGTTTACATAACAAAGAGTTTTTTAGTGCTGTCTTTCACTCGTAACTCAACAGCTGATCAACCTGAGTATCATAGCCCATACATTGAATCTCATATTTGCATTTTTAAAAAACTTCTGCATGGCATGCAACGCTCATTAGTTATATTCCGTACA
>CAJDSM010117278.1:0-12266 GCA_903981925.1 Ostrea lurida
CGTCACCACATGGAAAAGGCTCATTGGTCTACTTAGACCAGAAGCAAATGACCACACAATAGTTGATTCAATATCAACTTATGGCGACTGATCAGAGAGAGACGAGACTAACCATCAATACCATTCAAGTTATAGCTAAGGTTAATGCGCCATGAGAAAAAGTAGTGATCAAACACTGCTAGCTTCAATAGAGTCATGATTTTGATACCAGCCACGGAACAAAATGATTTTTTTATGTACCTTCAAAAGAAAATTGTGAATGGGATCGGGCAGCAGGCATTGCCACTGAGGATAGTTAGAGCTCTTGGTCCATCATAAACTACGCATACATAGGCAATGAGAGAGGTCAATCGTTAAGCTCAACTGAAGTACTCCCTTTTATACTGTCCGCTACATTAATGAATACCCAAATGTAGAAAAAGTTAAAAAATCTAGGGATCTTATTAGAAGCAAAAACATTTTATGTGATTATGTTGGAGTTAAGACAAAAAGACTATATCAGAAAACCCAATTGTTACCAAGGAATCTTAACAGTGGTCAGGGATGCGTTTGAAGACAAACTAAGGTGTATAACCTATACTGTACAAATTTAGTAACCACATCAGGAATTCATAGATAACTTGTCATAAGATAAGTCATACAACGTGATGTCAATTATCAAAACAAGACCTCACAGCACAAGTTACTATACCCATTGGATGACAATGGTTCTATCCATTGACATATAAGAGTATCTTAGCTAAGCAAGTTAAAACAGTATTTTATTGGAGGGAGGGAGCAAAAAGACCTAGTGATCAACCACTATTCAACCAAGGAGTCATATTAAGAATGCTACCAACATATCTTGTTCAGAGGTAAAATTATAATTCAGTGGTATATAACAACAATTCAAAGTAACACTAATACTATACAATACAATCCTGAAAACGGTTCTACTTTACCATTTTATTTCCGTGCGGTCACCGTTCGTCCACCCCGATAAGGCCGGTCTTGCATGCGACTGAGGAGGTCGAACGATACTCTACCGTGAAATATCAAAGACCGGCGGTAGTACTTCATACCCCAGTTTCAACACAAAGTTTTAGTACGGATCGCGCGCAAGGTTAAGCACGGCGTATTCCAGAGCAGAATATGTAGCGAGCGAGGCGCAACCACAATCAGCCCGGCTTTTCCGGGCGACTGGTCTTCAGCCGAGGTCACTCGGGGGGCATAAAAAGATTATTCCTTGCATCCCCAGTTCACCCATATTGTAGCTTGAACTTAGCCCAAGGTCATGACATCAGGTCCCAAAGACGAGTCCGAGGAAACAATCGAAACCTCAGTGAATTGCGGACTAATAATGGATGCTCAGCCCCCTTCAAGATCAGCATCTATCTCAATTGAATATACTTCTACTGCCATGACAATACAGTTGACTAACATCAATCATACGAATAAATAAGCAATCGTTAAACAATGGACAGGGTTTTTATTAATACGATTCACAGTAAAATGTTGAATGAAGAGCCCCTGCAACCTATATTACAAAAAAAATGGTAGAAATGACTATTCGCGAGTAATAGACCTTGTAAAGGAAATATATCATTCCTTTTATTATGATAGATAATTGCATCTACTGAGACGATACCCATATTGACAATATATACCAGTATATAATTCTTCTCCGAAGTAGCTTGTTATCAATGCCATATAGTTCGTAAACAAGTTATATTCAGAACTATAGGTTGTTGAGACACTATACTGGGGTATCCTCATAAAAAACACCGTCCGTTGTTGTTTGAATGCATACTCCTAAATGAGGTAGTGTTTGTGTATACTTTGACCATGGAGTACACCTGACCTTTCAAACATTGACCTTCATAGAGGAAGATTCTACAGACTCCGTAAAAGTTCAATAACTGAGTGGACATCGTAAAATCACTTGTAAGTCCATTATCGAGTAAAAATGAAGGTTATTTTTATATACATTAACAAGGTATATATTTTTGTCGTTGCGATCCAATCTTAACTCTGGTATGTTATCTCCTATAAATGAACCTTTGAGTCGCCATTTAGCTATGTTACTGTGTCTATAATTTGTAAAAAAAAAGTAGAATCACTTGAGAGTTAGTTGCACTAACGTGTGGTACATCGACAAAAAAGTGTTGAAAATATAGGACTTTTTTATTATCTCGATGCAACGTTATAGTTCTGAGTGTTCTGGACATTCCCAAGAGCTTAATTGACCTTGTGGAGTGAGGAAGTTAGAGTTAAATTTGCCGCAGGTCAAACAACACGTATACATAAATGCACACATATAGATTCAACAACAAATAACGATTCTATATGTGTTTGATACGGGGACTATATACATGACAATGTCTTCCGTCATAAACGTTTAATTTAGAGCAGCACTTTCTATGGACCTTTATTTTATTTAGTGGGATGTGTTTGTTAATTGCTATGGACAATATGCTAATTATAGTATTGACTGCCTCTTCGACTTGCTGCAATTGGGCCTGGTCATAAGGTTCCCTGTTCCAAAAGAAATAAATTTCATATTGAAAGGTCACATGCATTGTAATAAACGTGACACATGATGAAATCTATGATGAAATAGGTTCGAGTGAGAATCATTATAACAAGCATTTCTGATAGTGACTATATGAGCAAAAATAGAAGACAATAACCAACTCCTATTATACTACAGCTTGTTATTCTTTCTATTTTTGCACGACATACTTTTATTGAAACCGGCCATAACATATATTATGGAAAGAATATCAAATATAATAATAATCATTATGTAAAGAGAAGAGGGTTACTTCATTATATGCGCGATTTGTATTTTTAGAGTCCAACGATACAAATAACTTGAAAATTAATATGCCAGAGAGGAGCCATTATGCCGGTATTTGCTATTTTCATACAACATGCAGTTCATCTTGTTGATGTTATCTTTTCATTTTTTACCATTGATTCGGGTTGTTTTTTCTTACTGCGTTTGTTTTTGTTAGGATAGGCCTTTTATAATTTAATTAGTTTTACCTATGTTATGTCCCAACTCGCCAAGTGGATAAATCCGCGAAACATTCGAATGAATATATTTCATAATTGTCGGTCAGCCGTAGGGTCACACCGGTACACATTGGCAGTACGGTCGCGTGTCACGTTCGTCGGGTTAGCGTTGCCAGCCCGGTCACAGCAGGTCACCAAAATCAGCAATCAGCAGTGCGGTCACCAGGAGAGTAAAAGGTACGATGGAACGAACGGTATACGTCGGATCGGTGTCCCTTGTGCGGTAGGACGGTCGGCGATGGCGTCGTGTGGTGGTGGAACCGTTTCAAGGACTGATATTGTTTATCGAGTGCCATTTGTTTACCGGAGTGCAAACTTATCCCCTTATGGCTCTGTCAGTAGGGGACTAAAGATTGCTGAAATAATGAACCATTTTATGTTAGAGTGCCTTGACTATCCAAATTGACCTTGAAAAGACCTTGGTCACAACCTTTGTCTCAAGAACATTTGGTGATAATTGTATAAATTTCTGATTAGCTGATGGACAGACACATGGTGACTCCCTCTAAATGAAGGTTGGCTGCTTTTGAATTTTCCTCTCACAACTAATCCCCATTTTGTAATTTATTACATGTTACCTGTGTCCTTGACAGGATTTCTATCAGAGATTTTTTCCAGAGAAACTACTGGTCAGGTAAATCCAAAGTGGAACTGGGTTTTATAAAAAGATTGTAACATGGAAGGATTCGGCTCAGGTCCAGTTTCTTGACAATAAACTTGTCATTAGAAAACAAGTTTCACAATGTTATCATCCAAAAATTATTTCTTTCTTCTTCGAATATTCTATTTAGAGGCACCATCAATTTGAATATGTGTGGTGTAATTTCAAGGCACAACGTTGGAATTTCTAAAATGAAAACAATGGACAGATTGTACAAAACTAACCCTTCATCTACCATTCATTTTGCCAGACTGCATAACGTACAAGTAACTTTCATTCAAATACGATTAACTCGGAAGAAAAAATAAGTTCTACCAGCTGTCTTAGAATATGTCTAAATTTGTGTGAAGGAGCATTTGAATTGGTGGTATCCCACCTTCAAGTATGCAGCTCTGACTACATATTAGTATACCCAATGTAACATTTATCCGCAACATAACTCCCCCACTTATTCGATCACATTTATTTTTTCTGATAACACACATTATAACTGAACACCGGAGAATGTTTAGTTATGTTAACAATCTCCTCTTGAGCTGGGTTTTGGATGGTGTCGAGGGACAATGCCATAGCAGACTCACATTTCGTCCACAGTGCAATACAGCTTTCCTTCCTTGTAGCTTTCGATGCCTGTCTAGGCGAACAAGCACAACTATATTTAAACGAGAGGGAAGTTACAGTGAAAGATTCAAAAAGAATAGAGCCTGACATGAGCTATAAACAAAGACAGGGCAGAAAACCGCCACTAGGACCACACTGCGGAGATCAACTAATAAACCTCGAGAGGTCTGAAACTATATTATCATCGATTTTTACCTTCTAGGAGATTATTATCGTGATAGGATGAAAATTGTCGCGAGAAAAAATCGTAAAGAGAAACCTAGAATTGGTGAGAAATTTAGAATCTATGCAATCAAATACATTGAACAGCACTTTAGCGATTGGATTTATTTTCGCGATTGTAATGTAAATCACGAATGAAGCGAAATAAAACCCAGTAAGTATTTCCCCCTTTACAGTAAAACTGTAACTTGCCCCCTCGATTGGCTTTCATTCATCTCCGGGACTGCCTGATAAGTATATCGCCAGGGGTAGGCAGGAGTACTGTCGGTGTTTTGCGCTTAGGGTGGGAGTCTACAAGTACATAGAGCAAATTTCAATGGTGTACGTATTGAACAAGTTTCAAAGTTAAGTTATACATTAACAAACATTTAATATATTTCACTATAATTGAATGCAACATAAAATTACACATGTAGCAGTGTGTTATGTGGACATAACAAGTTCTGAAGTCGCTGGAAGCGCACTTGACGAGGCGGGTGATCTATTAAGCGGTGGGAGCTCATTCCTCTTGAATCATCTGATTTTTAAGTAAATGGACAGGGAGGAGAGAGTCTCTGCTCTCTTCTGACTGAAATAGAATTTTATAAAGCTCATTCAGAACATGTATACTAAGCATTTAGCCAGCAAAGGCATTTTTAAAAACCATAACTTTTTGATTATATCAAACCTAATGGTTTAAAACTGACATAACCAAATGTTTAGTGGTTAAAAAAGACCACACTATTTCTTTCTCAAAAGAGAACCCTAAGACTTATTGTAATTATATCTAAACGGATAAATTGGGGATTATCATCGTATATACTCGCCTATAAGTCGGATTTTTGGATAAAAATTTTGGTCCAAAGTCTATGTCCGACTTATAGGCGAGTCTAAGAGAGATCAGCATTTTTTCTAGCTCGACAAATGTCAAATTTTAAAACCAACTCGACAGAAGTGAAATTCAATTTGATCATGGTATCGTCCAAGGATATTAGAAAGTAAACTACAAGGAGCTCCAACAGGAGCCCTAACGGGTCTACCTGAAGTTAATCATAGCCCACACAGGGAGTCCTCATGAATTTGCATTTCTAAGTCTCAATACAGAGTAATTTTGTTCACATGTTAATATCCTTTCAATATATGCATATGAATTTCCAATTCATAATACACAAGATTATCATTTCAAATTCACAAGAGTTGTTCAATCCCTTTCTCGAATTTTAAAAAATGAAAACCATATTGCCTTATCTTTAATGTCCTAGTGATGCTTGACCGCTTGGACCCAAATTCAATAGAGAACCATATTTTAGACTCACAGATTGAATTCAGTGTATGATATGGTGATTCTAGGTAGAAAGGGATAATGCTGAAAGAGCCTGGAAATTCATATTGCTTAAATCCTTCAAATCGATTTTCAATGATGTGCAACCATGACCCTTTGGACCAAACATTTGATAAAGAACATACTTTTCCGAATCGTCATGAAGTAGCTATATATTAGTAGTGAGTGATTCTTATAGGAGTTAGAAAAGGCGACTGATATCCTCGCTCTGGAACCCGGAAACCCATATATAGATTCTGTCCTATCAAACTGGAGTATTACAATGTGACGGTCTAGGCAAAAAAATGAATAAAATTGCTCTTGAGCCCAGAACACAAATCGCTACTCCGATGTCCAGTGTCTTGAACTTATGCCCTATTGACCCCAAATGCAATAGGTACGATCCAATATGAAAGCTATACAAGTATGTATGGTCACATTAATGGTGACTCTGTAGAAAAGGCTTAAACACTAATATCTGTGACGCGATTTTCGAGCCTACAGACGCGATGGACCAGACAACTTGATTCCAGTAAACAACCCCCCCCCCCACACTTGTTGCAGGGGGGTATATTATACAAAAGACTCCCTTCTCATTCCCAAATATTCATTTACTTTCACATTATATCAATAACATTGACACACACACTCAAAACTGTTAATCTCATATAAACACTATGGTACCATAAGTTTTGCACCCACCCCCCCCCTGCCCTGGGGTCCGAAAACCCCTACCCGGGGATCACACAAATTTACAATTTGTAGAGGCCTCCCCTGCTCTACAATCACTAGCATTTGGTTTTCCTCTCAGACATTGTGGTTGTAAAGAGAAGATTTTGAAAAATTGGTCCACTTTTTGGGCAGTTTTTGCCCCCCCCCCACGGCCCCAGGGGGTCAAGAGACCTGAAAATTTACAATTTAATGTGCCCCTTTTCCCCAAGAGCTTCATTACCAATTTGGAAAAGAAATGGACAAGGTGGCTATCAAGAAGAAGTTTAAAAATGTTCAATGTTAACATTTATTCAATGACCATTTTGACCCACCAATCAAAACCCCTACCCCTAAGGATCATGAAATTTACAATTTGATAAAAAAAGGCTTCCCTAATTCATTCAAAATATTCATTAGTTTCACAATTGATAAAGAAGATGTTTTCCCAAATGTTTTACATATAACACTATGTACAAGTTGGTCCCGCCCTGGGGTCAAGAACCCTACCCTCCGGGCGGTCACCAAAATTTAAATTTTTGGTAAAGGTTTCCTGCTCTATAATCACTAATGTAATTTGGTTTCTTTCTCAGACATGTGCGGTTGTAAAGAAGAAGATTTTTGAAAATTGGTCACTTTTTGGGCAGTTTTTTGCCACCCAAGGCCCCAGGGGTGCAAGAGACCTGAATTTACAAATTTATGTGCCCCTTGTCCAAAGATACTCCCATACCAAATTTTGAAGATGGACAGGTGTTATCAAAGAAGAGTTAAAATGTTCAATTGTTAACACATTTAACAATGGCACATTTTGGCCCACCTAATAGCCCAAACCCCTAACCCCAGGATCATGAAATTTTTACAATTTGAATAAAAGGCTCCCTACTCCAATCCAAATATTCATTTAGTTACATGATATCAATAGCATTAAAGAAGATGCTTTCCAAAATGTTTTACACATAAACCTATGTACCAATTTTGGCCCGCCTGGGGTCAGAACCCCTACCCCAGGGGATCACCAATTTAGACAATTTTTGGTAACAGGCCCTTCCTGCTCTATCATCCTATGCAGTTTTGGTTTCTCATCAGACATGTTGCGTTGTTAAAGAAGAAGATTTTGAAAATTGGTCACTTTTGGGCAGTTTTTTTGCCCACCCAAAAGGCCCCAGGGGTGCAAAGAGACCTGAAATTTACATTTATGTGCCCCTTGTCGCCAAGATACTTCATACCAAGAACAAGGGACGTTATTGGCTATTTACCGCCGAGTTTTTTTTTAATTTTTTCAACTTTCATAGTAAGCTGATTACTTATTTCAATATACACATATAGGACGTAATCCTAATCCTACCTTCAAGAAAAATGACGTAATGTTTTTTATGAGTTCGTGGAGGTGCTTAAAGTTGGGTTGTTTCGCGGAACTGTTGATTTGAAGCCACTTAGATAAACTTTTAAGCAAAATAAATAACTTTTGCGGGCAACAACCAGATATATATTTACAGGTTGAATTAATCCTTTGATATTCTTTCTTCAATATCAATATGGTGTTGGTTGTTGGCTGCAAAACAATATGAAATTTTGGAAACAGTGGAAACGGAAATCGGCAGTTTTCCAAGTAATGAATTGTGCGTTATACATTTATCCTCCCTGGAAAACGAAATGTTGCTGTGATGCAAAAGTGCGACATTGAAAAAACAATCTATCTTTTTTAATTATGATTGTTCGTAATGCCGATATGTATCAAAATCTCACAGCAGAGGGACTTGCGTATCATCATTGTCCGTATCGGTCATTTTATAATAAAAATGATAAGGCTACTACATAATTATTTTTTAGTCGGTCCGGGTTTAGTATCCCGCTCATTTCTAGTAATTTTCGCATATTTTGAAGAAATAAAAAAACAACGGCTCAAACTATTCCGATTTATTAATAAATCGTAAAAACCACAGACTTACTCATGGTATTTAAAAAGTTTTGATTAAGTGTATTAGAACTCGTTAATCATACTATAATATAGGGCATAATATATGTTGGAGAAACTGAATCCAGATCGTACAGACAGCTGCGGTTCCTTTGCAATCTATCTCGTCAAAGAATATCATCTTAAGAGCTACACCGTTCGTGTAAGAATATTATAAACTTGTCATATTAGATTGAAAATAGTACTTACAGCATATAGAGCATAGGCGTCGGAAGCAAATTGAAACGGGGGGGGGGGGGGGGGGGGGGGGGGGGGGGGGGGGGGGGGGGGGGGGGGGGCCAAGAAACTGCCCTTCACTTCCAGTAAATACATTTCCCCCTACAAACTATAGTATTTTCAGCGCATCACAAGCGCTTGGGTCTATAATTTGAAGTATGAATTCTTGATTTTGATTGGCTGATTTGATATGAATCTTGAATATCTTGGATTTCAATATTGAATTTCGAATTTTTGGATTTTGAATTTAGAATGTCGAATGAAGCCTTCTGGACTTTCGTAAACATTCGAACATTCAAAAGTTCAAAATCCGAAATTCGAAATCCAAGATTCAAAATACAATATTCGAGATTCAATATCTAAATCAGCCAATCAAAATACTTCAAATTTCCTCTGTAGTTAATAGACTCAAGCGCTTGTGATTTTGTGCGTGAAAATACTATAGTTTGCAGAGGGAAATGTTATACTGGAAAGTGTACGTTGTAGAAAAAGTGGAAAGGACACGACAATCACACTTGTATATAGAATTTCAATTTAATTGCAAGTCAACTTGAGACAAAAGAGAAATACTGTTAATCAATATATAAAGTCAATATTGGATACAAATTGTATCTTCCATCTGATATAATTTTACCATTTTCCGCATTCTTCAGAAAAATACTGTTCACACAATAACATTATTCCTCACACAATCCAAAAAAAGATAAATCTGTTCACATCTTCTATATCAGAAAGGCATATCATGATAATGGCATTTACAATTTATTCCGAACAGAATATCAACTTTATTCAAAGATATCCTCAAATTGAAATGTTCGATCATCCACTTCTCAAACTTATCCTATTCATCACATAAGTGCAAATGTGTTTGTTGCCAGTATTCCGTGGACTATTCTATAACAATTTAAACTTTACTTTCAACTCTTTTGTTTGTTAAATACAATAGAATCATACACAACCACAATTTTCTACCCACATGTAAATTAAGCTCCTGATCTCATTTCAATTTTCCACCCATTTGCCATAAATACGCCATACGAGCTTTCTTGTTTCCTAAATCATTTTTTATATATAGAATAATCGAAAGATAAGTATCTAAGCTTTAATCAGAGTTATAAGATAGAAGTATTTGTCTTCCACAGGAAACAATGCCACGGTAACAGTACCGTGGTGTAATTGCGGATGAAGCTGATTCTTCAACAAAATCATCGTTTGTGTGTCAATGGATCCGTGTTTGCCCAACGCTTGTTTTGTATTCTATTGGAGACTTACGAGATTGATCACTGTTCGTTATATTTGTCTTTATCATAAAATATTACCATCAGTGAAAGCTATACAGCATGTGACATCTGGCATCCATACCATAATACTAGTACTCTATTACATGTAATACACATATTGTCATGTTCCATACCAGATTTAGAATATTTGACTGTACATCTTTACCGTTTCTTAAACCGTATTGAAAAAAGCAAAGACAACATCACTCTAAAACAGATTTTTGAGATATTCTTCTTTTTCATTATCTCTTTCTTAATCATATACATTAAGTCTCAGGAAAATACTATACTGAGTTTACACAGTTCTCATCTTATAATTTTCTTATCCCCTTATGTATTCTAACTCCTGTTATTTACCATATGTATCAATACTGTGTTATTCTGATCCTGATACATTGGTTTTAATTGTCAGAGAATTTTGCATATCGGCTAATGTTAGTGCAGATTTTAAGGAGGTTTAATATTTTCCAAAATTAGGATGTTATCACCAGCGCAATTAAGTACTAGTAATTCATGATCCTATATTTTTATGTATATTTCATCTATTGATGCATTATTTGTTGTAAACCATTCCCTTAATTTCGACTCAAAAAGGAACAAATATGGTAAAATTGGGCAAATGTGTTTGCCATTATCTGCATTTTGAAAACAGCTTTGTCAATTTCCTCGGGTTTCCTTAACGTCGCTGAGTATGAAGCTGTGACACATCTTCCAACAAAAATATCGGTGTTGTGTCCCACGGGAGGTAAACCGGCCGTGGGTTTCTGACAATGTTCTTTATACATTGATTATGATTGCGGATTACCCCGTTTTCTTGATCAAGACAGTGGACTCATGTCGGGTGTCACAGGTCGACAGACGATATTTACTCCTCTGAGACACCTAATCTAACTTAGACTGTGTGTTCAGGGGTCCCTGTTTACCCTACTCTTGCTTTTTATTCTGTTTGGGACTTATAAGACTGATCACTGTTCGCTAACATCATCTTTTCATTTGTGCCAATGACTGGCTGTAAATAATAGAAATCTGGCTGATTATAACGACCATAAAGTTTGCTAAATCCCGACTTCAAACGAGACCATTGAAACCCTTATAATTTCAGCTTGTTTGTCAATAGCCTGATAATCTGATCATAAACAGAACAAGGTATTGTATATCGAATCAGTTGAGAGACATAAAAACAATGTACAGGTGATTATGAAGATTTTCTTCATAAATATGAAAAATTTACTAAAAGTGATCGATATGACAGACCGTTAATATCTATGGTCAACATATCTAAATACGAAAGTATGTGGAAGACTGTTGTTTCATTAATTTCGATTTCACCTGGATACATCGAATCAACATATGAATCAAAATTATAAGTTATTATTGTTTATACACATTGTCGATATATTATAATAATTTTTTCGTTAACTAACATTTGATTCTCAATTATCTATAGACATTTGCATCAGTGCCATTTCGACAAATCTAATTGTCTCTTTTCGGTGAGCTCATACCGATGGAAATACGAAAACATGAAATTAAAAACTTTAAAACGAGCGAACATAATGGTAGCCAAACCGAATGCAATGCCACGTCGAAGGATAGAGCTTATGTCTGAGTGATTTAATCTTGAATTTTGCTGAATTACTAGTCCATAATGTACTACACGCATAAATATATGACATACATTGTGAGACACTCGTCGAACACGATTTATACGGCAGCTACATAATAAAGCCACATCTGATACCATGGGTATCTAACACGACTCTTGGGTGCCTGATTCACGGAAGACATAATAAAACTGGCAATGCAATCCAGCATCGTAAATATAACTGCAAGGTAGTAGTGACCATAAAATTAATTTTGAATAACTAGTCCATAGACATGAACATTTTCCCCTTTTAAGGAGGTTGTAGGCGAGTTTGAGAAGAAACTGGCGCAGGACTTTACTAATTTATGGTATCAATTACTGCCCATGATGCACAATGTACATATTACAACGGAACCCTGTCCAGTTGATAACTTTTTTGTGTGATTCAGATTTAAGGCTTTGGTAGGGACTATTTTTGTGGCGAAGGAGTGCTAATGAAAGCATATTTTTAGAGTTTCTATTGTCTCGGTTAACTTATGTATGTATCCCTATTCTTTGTAAGTTTAAAAGAATTAAATACAGAAGATGGGACTTGGATAGTTAATATGTATTATAATTTTGTGGGTTTTTCAAAGAAGAAT
>CAJDSM010117282.1:763-16166 GCA_903981925.1 Ostrea lurida
TTTTTTGTTTCCTTTTTCTTTTTCCATTGTTATATATTTTTATTATTAAGAGACTCATCATCATTGAACATGCAGCTCATATATACCATTACTATATATATTCAACTTTGTTGACTTATTGACCATGCATATTAGATTTTATTTACAAAAACTGTATTCGGGAGAGAGCAATCTTACGTTTTCAGAACTTTCGTGCTCAATCCCATTGTAAATATATTTACAATAAAATATGTTCAAAAGCATACGTACACGTACCGTACCGTTTGAAATCTCCAACCTCTCCTGGGCGTTCGACCGTTTGATTGATCTTAATAAATCTAAGGGTCGCAAGTACACTGTAATTACTCAAGAGCCAGGTACGTTATGAAGGAAAATAGGCCCTGTCTTCAAAAATCATGAAATCAAAGGAGAACATCTCCACAAAATGTCATTGTCAATACATACTATTCATATGCTAGGCAAAACCCCAGTATACCCACTACATGAACATGAACAAAAACAATTAATACTTATTTGCGGAAATTACTTAATTGAAATATTTGCTATTTGCAATAGAGCTTGTGTAATCCAAAATAAGAGTTAGTTCCTTACACATCATATTTTTGTTGCTTTTCCATTTTTATTAACTCATGCAGTATCCCCCCTTTTGTCTTTTTTTCCTCTCCATCTTTTGTATATATTTTGTATGATTTCTCATTAATGTAATATATGTACATTCTAATGTACTCTCTGTAAAGAGGAATAAAATATTGAATGAATGAATGTATTACGAACTGAAACCTGAGATAATCTATGACACTATGCAATTATGATAATCAAAGAATGGATAACATGTAATGATATAATAACCTAAGGGTAACTCATAAAAGCTGAAATCAGCTTATTTCCAATGGGGTCCTTACTAAAAATAATCCAATAATATACCCGGTATAATATTGAATAATTTATAATACGAGATTAGTACTGGAATTTTGGCAGGTTTTTAAAAAATGGTTGCATGATGCATTAAAAAATGACAAGTGTAAATGTATAATACTTGTGTATACCAGCACGTGACTTCCTGCTCTCTTGATTTATATAGCAGGGAGGGAACTGACACCTTTGCATTAACCCGCCGCACCGCCCGCGATCCTGCCTCAGCTCTGACCCGCCTCGCCCTACCACACCCCCCGCCCCCCCGTTTTCTTAATCCCAGACACGCTTATCCTTATTCTTCCAAAACACTCCTATGCAGGTTCTTATTCTTGCCTGGCTCTTTCTTTCACTGAATGCCAAACACCCCGCGGAACACCGTTCCTTATCAGAATCGTTTCCATAACCATGGTTTTTATGTTCCCCGGAATCCTCGATCAGACCGCGCCCCCCCCCCCTATTCAGTATAGTCTTTTTGATATGTGATAGAACGTTCATATTTCAATGTGTGTTACTATATATGAAATAACCCTTTCAAGTTGGATACCCATTTATTTTTTTGGTTACACACATCTTTAACGTCCCCCCACGAAAATCTTGTATTAAAATGTAAACGTCCTCACTTCGCTCATTTATACGGATAGTAGCCCGCCCCAAAATCTGTTTGACCTCGCGTGAACCTGACCTTGTAAATTTATGTAGCGCTACTTTTCAAAAGTCACCTAAACATTGACCATAACTCTTGAATTTTGAAAGTGATTTAGGGATACATATCTTTACCAATTGTGTATGTATTCATATTACAAGCCAACCCTTTTCCTACTCGGGTACCGCTATGTTTATCCACTTCTACTGAACCTTCGAGGTTTGACCTGCTTTTGTCCAGAATAGTTATAACACAATTTCAATTGGTCAGTAGACTTTGAAAATGGTGAGTGAGTGTGCAATAATGTTATTTCATTCAATCTTGTTCATATAATTTCCACATGACATATAAACACGCTTTTGACGAAGCGTCCTATTCTGTTGCATGAATGGAATTCGGAGGGCATGCAGTGTTTCACAAACACTTATGACTCTAGTTTTAAAAAGATTACCTTGTCAAATTACACCAGTAGAGTGGTAAGTTATGCCGCTGGAATTCATCCCTAATAATAATTGTTCCTGTACATCATGAAGTTTTACTATAATTATAATCATTTTGAAATATAATGGAATCAACTATGTGTTTATCCAACGCCCTAGATATTACATTAGTAATCCTCACGAACCCGGGTAGTGTTGACTAGCAGTTTACTTCGATTTTAAGTCCGCGGGAAATCAGATCAACGAGGCCCGTCATTTCTGAAGGGGTATTGGTCTACGTGAATGTACAAGCAACGCACCAAATATCCCGATATAATATAAAACATCACATATATAATAAACACGATTATCAGGTAATCCTGATCCTCTGGTGTATTTACCCGCCTATACATTTAAATAGAGGATCCTTGAAGATGAATTTACAAGGGAAAGATATAGATACTATTGTGGGCATATGTAAAGTTAAGTGATTTTTTGTTAAAGATATGAATAAATAATATGGGGCGCCTTTCCGAATTTAAATATTAGTTCCGAGCCCGGGCGCTTGGCCCGAGGGGATATTTTGGAAAATTCACTTCTAGCTGGGACCGTCTTTATACCCCAAATATGTGTTGTTATCGGTTGTGAAAATCCGGGCCCCAGGGAATCAAACCCAGTCACTCAGTCGACACACTCGGTTGTTATTCTCTATAACTTCAGGGGTCACACAGTACTCAAATTGTCTGATCGAAAACTCTTATATACAAAAATTCGTCAAATAATGACCATTCGGTCAAAGCACGAGATATACAAATATCTCCAGTTTTACAAATCTTACAATCAAATTAATCATTGAACGCATCATATTGAGTGTTCTCACATATACTTCCAAGCGCCACATTTTCGCTTTGTTAATTTGAGTTATTGACATATGTCCGATTGCGGGAACTTACTCGTCTTGGCAAACGTAGCACACGGGTTTGAAGAAGTTAGAATATTTGATTATCTCAAATGCTCATGCACTATATTAATAATCAATCAAACCTCATAAGATTCAGAACACCCACCCAAAAACCTCTGTGGAGTATACGAAACACTCTGGGTGACCCCAGAAAAATCAAATCTGTCGCTATTTCTCTCG
This sequence comes from Ostrea lurida, assembly GCA_903981925.1. Classification (NCBI taxonomy): domain Eukaryota; kingdom Metazoa; phylum Mollusca; class Bivalvia; order Ostreida; family Ostreidae; genus Ostrea; species Ostrea lurida. The sequence continues at coordinate 3,882 of CAJDSM010117282.1, forward strand.
TGGTTAAAGATGTGGAGATGCGTGACCACAGGACCTCAGTCAAACTCAAATCGGACTGTGTTGGTATGCTTCTTGTGGTCTCTAAGAAAAGATACGACGACAGTCGGTTGTAGAGTTGGAAAATTCTGGTGTACACCACGGTACGTCCATAAATTTGGCATTTTTATGAACCCTCGGCTAGGAGTTCATATCGTTTTTCCAACCCGTGGTTATTGAACCTCGGAAACATGTACAGTTGTGTGATTTAGAATAGTATAAATATAAATTTTTGAAAGGGTTGTCTCTATATAGAAAAAGTAAAACAAATGTCTCCCCCTTCCCAAATTTAAAAATTGCATGCGAGTAATACATTTATGACTATAACCTCCCATTAATTATAGTGGCCTGGGTATGGGGAGCGACGGACAAGCTTTGAGGTAGGAACTAAATTTGTACTGACTTATCAACTATACCCCCACGCGAGCTGTTTTATGTTTTGTCAACTTGACTGAGAAGGAGGGATAATTAATCATAAGACTCGAATGTGGAGCAAGTATATGAGAGTATTTCCAAAATGATGATTATAGAGCAAACAATATATTGTCACGATATGATATAATACCTCTTTTAGATATTTGTACTTTTCTCTATGTGTTTATGAAGCCAAGTTATTCCTCGAAAGCCTGGAGGCTCTCATCGACCTGGAGGTAGACTGCTATAGTCAAAGATAGTGAGGCTTTCATATTTCTGATATTTTTAATCACCACATCACTATCTCCGCTTTGCGCTTGGATCCACCATAATTGTAAGGACGAATTTTGTCTGTCGTCGTTGTTTATGATGCTCCTCGATTCCTGTCTCGTCGTCTGGAATTTATGTTGCTGTTAAACTATGTGTTGGTATTCTTCTTACCTGTCAATCTAAATGTTTTTCGTGCTCACGCTTGTCCACCCCCTGTCTGGATAAATCCCTTATTCCCACCATAACTTTTTTGTCAAACGTCGTTTCTCAAAGAAAATCCACAATTGGAATCCTCTCCCCTCGCCCAAATTCAACCAAACTTGGTATCTCCACCGATACAATAATACTGCTCAATCATTCTTAGAAAAATGCGTAGAGAACCCAGTGCTTACAATAGTTTCGCAAGGTTAACTGTTAGACCAGTGTTTCAAGATATAGAAAGTGGAAAAGGACCCTGTTAACAAAGGTTATTTTACAGCCCTGCACTCCTCTCAGTTGTGCAAAGTGCCACACAGTAAGAACTATTGAAGTTGTAAACAATTAAGGTGGAATCCTCACTGATGCAACCTAAGCAAACAATAATGTCAACGTTTATCAATACAAGGCGAGAAAAAGCACTGTTACAAATTTCAGTCTATCTGATAAGTGGGTTGAGGAGGAGAAGCGCTCGCGAGATTTTTTTTTTTTGTGTATTTTACACCCTCCCATTCCTGTTGGGATCCACCATAACTTGAAGGGAAAATAATTGGAGCCCTCTTGTGTCCTGCCAATTATTGCACATCTACCAAATGGCTGGAAGCCCACTGTACAAGGTTTCATTTCATACAAATCTTTCTTACCAAGAACGTTACCTAATGTGGCCTCAGAAAGCTGAAGAATTTTTATAAGAGCGAAGCTTCTTTAGCTGGAGAGTGAAAGTCCCTCGCTCGAGCTAAGATGTGATCATGTATTCTTGTTGCAACAAATCGATACAGACCCCCACCGGGGCCAGAAAGTACCAAAAAAACAATATGGTGCTGGCCCATTGGAGAAGGGGAGACTCGCATAGATTAACTACAGTAAACTTGATCCCGTAGGTGCTCCGGATGTCCGAATGAGGACCCAGTACCCCGATAGGTTGAGTCGAAGGGCCTGCGGATCATTACATATGATGTATACGAATCAACGAGAATAAAAATCATTCCTCGAGAAATCTCTTCAGAACTTCCCTCAGAAAGACCAACAGGCGCAGAGACAAACTGACAAATTATTAATAAATGAGAAATCTTCGGCTGGGATAATACTTAAAGACGGAAGAATCTCATCACAGTTTGTTCAAAACTTCCGACATGAACCCCCCCAATAGGGGGATCACCGAAGACGTACGAAACACTACCTCTAAAACCCATGTAAAAAGAATGGCTACTGATGAGAAATTGAAGCCCCTAAAAATTAGTTGGAGTATATCAAGATTATTAACATTTGACCTATATATAGGAACAATATTTTTAAATATCTTCTTTCTATTTCTCAATAAGTCATCAACTGGGCCAGAGACATAGCAATGAAACATTGTGAGATGGAGAAGGCTCGTACACTGATAATATAGTATGCAAGGTATATACAATAAGTTATGGATGTCATAAGAATCCACAATGAAAACCTCGGAGAATAAGAACAGGTGACACAAAGTTAACAAAAAGAACAGGGGAGAAGAGACAGAATTATGACACAGGTAACGAATAGAGAGGGAAAAATATAAGGAACCACAACGGAATTATAAAGTTATACAACACACTGCCAAAGAATATACATTAATATAGAGAAAAACTTTTTGATATATGTGTTTTTGTTACCCTAAAATTAGGTCACGTGTTATCTACAGACGACCAACTGGACCAGAGAGAAGGAAGAAGCCAGCGGTAGGAACAATTTTCCTCATGAACATCTTCCTGATATACAGATTGTGGTAAAGATTACAAAAGTTGATATCAAAATCCGACACTACACGACAGGAACTGCAGAGCGAGACTTTATGATATAGAAGATGACATGGTGGTGAAACACTCTCATACAAACGGCACATTATCAGACCCAAAAAAGGGATCAAAAATATATGCATAAACAGAGATGCTTTAACAAATAGAATGAATCTATTTTACAATTTTCTCGGAACCAAGAAAGAAAACGAAGAGAGATAAGTTGTGTCGAATATCCGAGAAGACGAAAAATGATATTCACCACTCACTAGAAAGCAGCGCTATAATTTCACAGTCCCTAGATCAACTCATCGGGAGATTTCCAGATTTTAAGTTGTGCGGTGTATCACTGATGAATATAGAACAATTCTCCACCATCCGATATTATTAAACACTCCAGGATTAAAGATTTAACGTCCCACCCAGATGTTAACCCTGATCCCGAGGATACATGTGTCATAAAGAGAATCCCCAAACGAGCATGTCATCGTCCGTATCTTTCAGGTAGAAACAGCCCAGTGTCTCAAGTGATGAGAGGCGGATCACCTACCGTGGAATTAGTGGATGCCCCCTTGATAAGGCCGTCGTCATCTAACTATTGGCACACAGAATTGACCTACCAGGATAAAACTGATAATTGAAAGACCTAAGATATACGCGCGTATTACCTATAGTGTTTGATATCCAGTAAAACTGCCAACAGATAGAATTCCTAAAAGGAATACCAACAAAAGTAAGACGCAAACCCTCTCGCCCAAATTCAAGTTTTTAGAAAACCCGCCATAATTCTCCCGTGTATACCACACCAGAAGAATGGATCAGTGCCTAGAAGGAAGTGTCTAAAATATTAATACCCCAAAAAATAAATCACAAACCCTGAGTTGACCGGCGTCTACACACCGCCGGATTACTCTTTTTAAATTAATGGTAATTTCAAATCTAGATAGTCTCATAAGATGCATATGTATTGCTTTAAAAAAAAAAAAAAAAAAAAACAAAAAAAACAAAAAAAGAAAAAAAAAAAAAACAAAAATAACAAAAAACGGAAACAACAAACAACACAACAGAAACAACACCAAAAAAAAAAAAAAAAAGTACTCACGCCGAAGAACCCATCAAGATAGACACACCCTCTGCTTCACAAGAAGCACAAGGAACAACCATACAGGAGTAAAAGCTACAATTCTTCTGTAAAAAATAAAAAAAATGTCTTGACTTCATTAATCAACCTGACCGGTCAACATAATCACGAGCCACGCTGTGTAAAATGCCAATCATTAGACAAAGTATGCTTGTACATTTATAGTGGTTTTTTAAGTTTTACACATTCATATAGGTGGTGGAAAAACAGGATAAATTAGTCTTCTCCCATCTCAACACAAGGTTAAGTGAGATGACCAAAAATGAAACACCAATCCAGACCCAGCGCATTTGACTAATGATAGCATTACTTTGATACAGGCAATATCATATAAAGACAGGCGAAGACTGGATATTAAGAGCTTGAAAACACATCGACTGGTCTCTCAGCATAACTTTATTGATCAGATCCTTTACACGTGCACTTGGTATCTTAACGTAAAGCCAAATTGTTACATGTGTCCTTACAGCACACAGTGTCAACTGCTCTGTAACAGTGCGTCCTTAAACCACGTGCACATGGCTCGTAACGTAGGAATTTCCTTTCAACCGCAACGCATGTGTGCCTGACTCAGGTTTTTCAAACCTCTGGTTGATCTTGTTTCAAGCAGTGCAGAGAGTGACGCCTCCTCTTTACAAAAACAGAGGAGCAACTCATAGTTTTCAATAGGTCATATAATTCTTCCGGAACTACTCCACATAAATCATCTTAGCATCGGGAGGATACATTAATCGCCTTAAGATTCCTCCTTATGCCGTCGCATGTCCAAACAACTAGTATCCGAATCGGATACTTTACAGAGGATTTTTTCTCAGAACTTACACCAGACTTTACCTTTCTGTACAGACATTTATATCCAGAATTCAAATGGTCATGAAAAAGTAGAGGTTTATACATGTTATACTTAGTGAGTATTTGTACATGAAGATATTCACTAATATACCAAGACAGCATTTTTTACATGGGCAGACACATCTAACAATACTTCGTAGATACTAGCTCGAGGGATTGATAAAAAATCACATGCTGTAACTGTAGTTGGTATTACCAGCAATCATTTCATTAATATTCTCGACCAACGAGATAACCGACACGACGTAACCTCAAACCAGATCCAACCCCGAACTGGCGAAGAGCACTTGAACGTAATGTGAGATACGTCTCTGAAAACCGGTCTTTAATCCGCGACTTTAGTCAAACAGCCACAGAAGAGGAAGATCGTAATGTTTTAGCGCACCGATATGTATATTATATGGTGGCTTTCAGCGTATTTACGGTTACTAAGACCCATGGATTTGAATGTTCCAAATTGAGCGCTAAATTAACCCAAATAAAATTCATGAACATGTCCCCCATAGCATTAACGAAGTAAAATGAAGCGATGGTTAAGACTCGTGTTTCATTTGCACATGTAGATAATGGGTCCATTTTAGACTTTCTAGTATTGTTGGTTTTGGATATATTGAGTCGGTATCTTAGGATTATGATACAACTGGAAAATCCGTTGAATACAATACTTGAGTTTAGTGTGAAATTGTGCTCAGCTATTAAACATTGGTGACATCTTTTTATGGTGCTCCCCGTACATATAGGCACCTCGGGATGATCATGTTAGGAAGCAGACGTGTTATCTGTGAAGGCCAAGACCGCATTCAGGTATGACTATTCTTATTCCATATTTATATATGTGATGGTAGAAGAGTACTGTTAGCAGAGTGATCTCGTAACCACTTATCTGGACTCTCTCTTACATTATGCGGTGATGCCAACCCAATAATGTGTTAATTAATGATAAATAAATTAGGTCTATTCTAATCTCCGGAGAGCTGTGAGAGCGATTCGCATAGTATATGAGCTCATTAGAGAGGGTAATGGCCAATCTTGCAGCTGGTGATTGCATAGGATCCTGACTGAATTTGAGGCCACTCAACAAATGTGTGGCTCAAATCACCGGACATTTTATGTCACATGGATGGGCCACGTCCTAAGGCCCATAGCTCTCGCTTTTTATATATTATTTATCGCTAGTTCACATCTTCTCTGTCAGTGGTTTACTGACCCGACCGAGTCAGTATAGCGTTGTGGTAGCGATCTCGTGGGAAGGTGCCCGTGGTATTGGTGAAAGGATTTTAGACGAAGGGCAATTCTGATGGCGTGATGTCTCTCAGCGGAGTGATTCGAGCCTAAGTAGTACCAACGAGGTATAGATAAAGAAATATATCCTATTTTCCAAACTTAGTGTGTGTATAGTGAAGAAGAAAGGCTATATGTGGCTCATAATTAGTGTTGTAACTCGCAACGCATTTGTATTGCTCTTAAGAGTGTCTATCGCTAGATCCGGTATGAGTCAAGATGTGTCTGCAGAGTATGGGTTTGAATATTCGCTCCATTCATGGATTTGACTGTCTCGTCGATGGAATATAGGTGAAACCGGTATCTTCTGAAACATTAGATTACAAGAGAATGTTCTATTTGCATAATTTTATATCATTGTTTAATTGCTATCATTCCTGCAGGAAATTTGCACACAAACTTGAATGTTATGAGAACCTTCTCTGGTTTAATGTGCTCGCTGCGCTATTTTATAGGGAAAGTGATGCACACTGAGCATAGACCTTGAATATTATACATTGCAGGGACTAGATAAACAGATTCAGTGTAGCCATGTGAGGGATGGTACACGTATCTTATACGGTTAATTGAAACTTTGGCACACTACAAGAAAAGTCCTCGACTCTTATACTGGCTAACAGAATAATTCACAAGGAGGCAGGTAGGATTAGTTGATATGGAGGGTTTTGTTTTTTGCGGGAATACTGCGAGGACAATGAATTTTAGTGGGGTTGAAACGGTTTGTTACAGTTGGCGTATTCCTCTTTGGGCTAGATAATAGCAGTTCTCGCACGGTTACCATATTCCACTACTATCCACTCAAGGCGAATTACCTCTCCCACAGATTATCTGAACATAAGGTGGGCGAGGTTTTCTCGAAAACTTGAAGACTATGGATATTGGATAGATCATATTCAGGCGAACCTGACCAGATTCAGCCTGAAGTACGGCGATATGGTAAGTAACTGATTTAAAATTACACAAATAAATGGAAAAAATAAAATTAAAAAATAGCTCTTGCAACAGCCCTTTTTAAGAAGATGACGTCCAAGCTTCATATCGAAAATATGAGGTGATCACCACACATCATAAAACATAAATGTGGCACTGCCATAGTGCGCGTGTCGTTAAGGCAATTGGCATCATGCCAGCTGGCAACTGAGCCTCCAGTTCAGCTGGATTAATAGCTCAAATTAGGGTGCAGGTCGATGCCAAGCTTGGCGTTTACCCTAATGAAGGGCTCCCGCCACTAGAAATACGGAATAATCGAGTCTCAGGTATATAGGCAAACCAATGTCCAGCTTCGCGGGCACTGAGCCAGCACTGGTTGTGTAGAATACAGAGACATCCGATAAGGTTTAGGCACCCTAGAAATTGCCACTTATAGACACTGAGAACACTATTTGCTGGCATTTGAATGTTGTCGGTTCTTAAAGCACTAGGTCTCAAAGGATAAATTCACCCTCTGATAATGCCGCACCATGTGCTCTCAGTCACGCCCTGAGAGATCACTTTGGCGCTGAGTCAGCACTGTGAATAAATTAAACCTTCCGGAATTTACCGGCAATGGCCAAGGGTGGAAGAAAACCATTATTAGGTCACTGTGGCTTAGTTAGAGACACTGTTGAACTCATGTTTACGGTGCTGTGGATGTCAGCGACTGGCTGTTTGATAAGAGAAGCCATAATTTGGCACTCTGTGTGCCAGATGGCCAGCTTGAAGCTCAAGTCGACGGGGAATTAAATTTCACGGGCATATAACGCAGAGCCCTGGCGACTACTCTCTTTCACTCATATCACCGGATACTCTCTGACTTCTTCTTGACACCTGATCCTTTGTATGATGAGACAATGTGTCCCTACAAGATTAATTCAGTTCATTAGATCGGTGGACAGATGCTCAAGTTAATAAAGGGTGTGATAGAAATAACACTTATCTTACGCGCTGAGGGCTCGTAATTAGATGATAAGTCCTCATAAGCTGACTACAAATTGCTTATACACAGACTATTTTAGTGATTTGCGATAGAGAGGATTTCAAATTGATAGTAAAACAGGAGGGTACAAGAGGGTGACTGCTTCACTTATGCGCATGTCACTCACGTTCTCACGCTCGGATAAAACTTATCTTAGCAAGCGCTCAAAAGCGGTGGCTTGCTTAGGACTATTTACCTTAGCCAGGAAGGTCCTAAACAGACCCTGTCGCTTGGCGAATTGTTATAGTCCCTCTGGAAAGAGTGTTCCAGAGGCATCCACGGATTCATAATTGTTTCCTATCTCCGGGGAACCTGGAACTGGGCTCACATCTAGCGTACCCCCCTTCATGCAACGAAGCCTCCGGCCCGGGGCGGTGAGGGCAAAGAAGGATTTTGCTGATCTAATTCTATACCACTCCACTAGGACGGATAAGTTTACTCGCTTTCATCAAGCCTGCTATAGAAATGTGTCGTGATGTCATATGAGATTCTGGAAAATCTATTACCATCTAGTCCTGACTGAAGAATTAGTGGAAAGAACTACGGGGAAAAAAAATCTAGGAACCCTAGGAAGACTCTCCGTGATTGAGGCAACTGCTTATAGTTTAATCACCACTCCAAGTGAATATGGTGGACACTTTTCGCAGTGCAACTATAGTGCCGATCAGGATCATGGCTATGAGTCGCCGGGGGATCTCAAAGCGACCTCTCTCCTCTAGAATGTAGTCTGATTATCCGTATGTAAAGGATTTAGGTGTTTCATTAATTCGACTATTGATTTCCAAGTGACATAGTTGTGACTAAATGTGTTCATCACGTCACAGTTCTCAGCTGGAATTTGGTGTAACACTCGGCTTCCACATTAATCAAACGCACGAGCAGGTAAGTAATATACATCGACCGAGGCGCGACAATGGAGGAGATCTCCTTTTGCGTATCTCTAAAGTGACGGCTCGAGCTGCTCAATCTCACGCGACACTCTATGCCGCCCCTCCTCCCTCGTGCGCACTCTCCTCCTCGCCCGCGTGGTAGGCACCAAGAAAGACAAACGCACGGACACTGCTATCTCTGAATTGACCAAGGATGACTCCGGGCCATGGTTTTTGCCCAAGGATTCTTGATTTTTTATTCGCTGGGTAACTCACTGGGAGACTTTTCTTTGAACCATCTGGTGGTGTGCGAATTGAATTCGAGCCTATTGTTATTCACGAAATCTGTATAGAGATGTGCGGAATCCCCCGCATTATAAGTTATTGAAAGGTCCCGGGCATCTACACAAACATTTTATAAACTCCTTAGTGTAGATTTCTTAGCCATTAGTTATTTATCTGAACTATTCATGCAAAAGTAATACACCGCTCTAGGCCTTATTTAAAAAAGAGAAGAGAAACTGGGGCCGAAAAGTGAAATTTAAACTTTGTGAGGTCGTGTTATATTTATGATCGTGTAATGTTTTTACGATTGTAGAATAGTACCTGTTATGTGTTATGCTGTTGTATATGACAACCTGTTATATGGATTCTTGTATATGTTTTAAATAAAGCGACATGGAAACTTTAATCCTTATATGTGTTAGTCTTTCTCATATATGCTGAGCGGAAACTACACATTAGGTGACAAGAATTTACTACTGGTATTTTATGGCCGCGATCGATCTACTCCAAAGTCTTTAAATTCGGATAGGTTATATTACACTGTATTATGTCGAGGCGTGATTTTTACTGGGTCTTTATGCGATCAGCATAACACATTTCCTCAAGAGTGGATGTTATCATGACGTCACATAAATTTCATCTTCCCGATTTTTCAGGGAAAAATCAGATCTTGTTCCGACGATACTCGGCTCAGGTATGTCGCAAACAGCAAGACGTGAGGGGTCCCTTTAACTCTTATCAAAATCGACATCTAAAACCCGGGGCCGCTTGGCTCACCGTGCTAAATTTTCAATACACCCAACACTCTCCCGGGTATTGCTATAAAACCTCGGCGGGTTCATACCCACGAGAGGGAGCCAACCTCTCAGCCGGCCATATTCTAATAACCGACTCGAGCTCACAGGGCAGGCGAGCTCCAACCCTGGCCGGCTGGACTTCGGCGCTACCTTAGATGTAGGCCCGCGCGGGCGCCCGCATGCTGGCGGTGTCAAACGTCCTTGTATTGTATATAGAGAATCGTACCTAGTAGTTATGCTGTGTGCCTGTCCACTCTCATTAACGAGGGTGCTCCCCTCGCTCTCGCACCAGCCATCGGAGAAGGCCTTATATAAACTACCTCGGATTGATACTAATTGTAATGGTGTAGATATGAGACACTCGACTATTCAAATTCATATAGTATGACTAAGTGCATCGCTTCTCATTGTCTATCTTAATATTGTACTATGCTCATACATTGCGTTGTGTTGTCGAAAAAACAGTCTTGTCGCTGTAAACGGTTAAGTTTGGGTGGTGGCCTTATCAGGAATACTTACCATATAATATCATGTATTTCATCGTTTCGTGGGTCTAAGTGCAAAAGTAATTCTTGTGCGGAGTGTCTTTTTTTATGGGAACTATTACCAACCATATTATGCTATTATTATGCTGGTGCTCAGGCAATCGGTCAATTTTATCTTAACTTAATTCTGTTTATGTGAACATATAGGGTATTGGCCGATTAAATTCAGGAATATATATCATTGTACATCTGCTATCTCACCAGATTCATTAAACTTGGCGCTATAATAGGCTATTTCATTACTCGCGCAATCATTAGCTTAAAGTTGGACAAACCTCGCTTGAATTTGTGGTCATTTTACGCTGAAGAGACAGACGGTTGAAATGTGGATGTATATATCGCTATAATTAACTCACGTTGATGCATTCCAATCAACTGCGCACTTCGAATCTGCTTCGATTATTTTTGAAACAGCGAATTGTACGAATTTTTGATAATATACGTGCATATGGGTGGTGGTCGTGCGCTTCTCGTTAATTCGTTCTCATTCCGACGTATTTAAGACAACATCCCGACTCTGGTGAGGATCGGCTTTAACCGCACGCTACAATATAAAAAAACTAGATAGAGAATGTTTTCCACATCGCAGTATACTTCTTGTTATGGCTATCATTAAAAGGCATAGAGGACTCTTTCGCTCGCATAATAAAGTGTATATTGATCTGTTCTCAAAGCAATTAATGTACGATTGAAAATCGCTTTCCATTAGATCGGACCAGGAGGGATTGAGAGTTCATAGTGGTACGGCATTTCAGGCCCGGACGGTGAGATAGGGCGAGGTCCGATTACCTCATTATGGTCGCGTAGCGTTGTCGATGTATAGGTACTACGCCAACTCGGTTAGAGAATTGTTTATAGTTCTTCTATAGTGAAAGGCTAGACAGTGCGGAAATGCACGTCCGTCGTGAGCTCTGTTTGACCCCCCCCCCCTCCCACAAGTTCCCTTTTGGAAAACCCAGATTACGGTTGTGACCATACTTATCATATAACTTCCTGGATCCCGCCCCGGCTGGAGATACCAAGTGACTGAGGACACTACATTCAAAACTCTTGATGACTCCGTTAGGTCGGCTATCAGCACCCGCATCAGTACGTTTCTCCGCGACTATACAAGTAATGCTCATTAAAGCTAGATATACTGTGATGACGATGGTGTAAATTGTTTATAAAATCCTTTCAATCTTACTTTTCTCTACGAAATTTACTGTTAGTATTAAAAGAGTATCCTAGATTTGCGCATTCATGGTCTTTCCTGGGAAGTTGTTTTAAGGGATGTTATCAGCAGACGTGAGCTCAGAACGAGACAGATATAGACAGATGTATTGCACAGATACCAGAAAGTAGTTGCAGGGAATGTTACATTACCCTTCATATAGAGCGGTACTCACCAAGATCTATCTGTTACCTAAATTTCCAATAATTTGTGTGAAGATGTCCCATGGTTGCAATCATTTGTCTCGCTTATATATGGTCGCTCGATGCTTTGTGTGCAATCACCCGCGTTTGGAATGTAACCTAGTGAGCTAATCGATTCATGCCCGAGGAACTTGAGTAGTAAGGCTAAAGAGAAGAGATAGACTCAGTTGCATTTAGAAATATATCTCAAGGTGTGTATATACACTAACTTTATGATCTCGCACCCAGCAGTTATACGCGTATTCTAATCTGCGGTGTCTAACACTGTGTGATAATACTGTCTTTTAAAAGGCATGGGGCTGCGAGTCGTTTTTCCATTAACCATTTGTGGAAAGTGGAAAAATGCATAGATGGAGAACAGAAAAAAGTGTTCACAACATTTGATCCATGTTATCTAGTGTTCATCGTTTGTAATAAAATGCGAAATACAAGAAAGAATGCCAACAATCAGCAATAATCTAGAGGAT
>CAJDSM010117303.1:0-11942 GCA_903981925.1 Ostrea lurida
GGCAGATCGCAAAGTTTGTTTCAATTCATGACCCCGGGGGTACGATGGGGCCCCCAATAGGGGATCAAAGTTTTTACACTATGATTATATATGGGAAAATCTTGTTAAAATCTTGCTTCTCAAGAAACCATCTCGGGCCAGTAAAATGCTTGAAATTTTATATGGAAGCTTCCTAATATGTAGTGCAGATTCAAGTTGTGTTCAAATCATGACCCCGGGGGTACATATGTCGGGCTCCAATTAGGCGGATCAAAGTTTTACATATGATTATATAGGGAAAATGCTTTAAAAAATCTTCTTGCTTCAAAAACCACCTGGACGCAGACAAAGGCTGAAATTTAGCATGAAAGCTTTTCTTTGATATAGTTGATGATTCAAGTTTTGGTTTCAAACTCCATGACCCCCCGGGGGTACGATGGGTCGCCCCAATAGGGGATGCAAAAATTTTACATATGATTATATATGGGAACATCTTTAAAAATCTCTTTTCTCAAAGAACCACTGGGTCAAAAAAGCTGAAAATTTTATATGAAAAGCTTCCTGATTATAGTGCAGATTCAAATTTGTTCAAATCATTGACCCCCCGGAGTTACGATGGGGCCGCAATCAGGGTCTCAAAGTCGTTTATAATATGATTATATAGGGAAAATCTTTTAAAATGCTTCTTTCAATGAACAGCGTCTGGGTCATGAAAAGCTGAAAATTTTACTCCATGAAACGCTCTGATATCCAGTGGCAGATTCAAGTTTGTATCAACATCATGACCCCCCGGGGGTACGATGGGGCGGCCCCAATCAGGGGATCCAAAAGTTTTCATATATATGATTATATACGGGAAATCTTTTAAAACTCTTCTCAGAAGCCACTGGGCCAGAATAGCTGAAAATTTATTCCATGAAAGGCTCTCCTGATATAGCTGCAGAATTCAACACACGCTTGTTCAAATCATGACCCTGGGGTTGAGCGATGGGGTCCGCATAGGGGATGCAAATAGGGAAACATATTTTTTAACAACTCTTCTTTCAAGAACAGTCTGGGCAGAAAAAAGCTGAAATTTAGATTATAAAAGCTCGTGATCATAGTGGAGATTCAAGGTTGTTCAAAATCTCCTCCGAGGGTTGGGTGGGGGGGCCACAATGAGGGGATTAAAGTTGGTAGGCTTAACTGCTCTTCTTAGTGAACGCAGTGTCAGTGAGGCGATGCTGGCCATGGTGTGGCCCATGGGCCTCTTGTTCATAATTCTCCTTTGTGCTCCTGGTTGGTGTGACAAAACCGTAGACTGATCTCATCAACATGTTTGTATAGTATTAAGCTAGTCTAGGAGTGCTTACTTTTTAATATACTCTATGTCCATCTCGTTCTCATCCTCCAGCCAAGTGGGTGGAGCCAGTACTGGCCCAATGTCCAGTTCTACGATGTCCTTCTGCGTGGATAAAGCCAGCAAACTGGCATTGGCCTGGAACAAAGTCATATACACCATCATTTTCAACATCATCACATTTGTTATACGCTATTCTAAATCACTGCCTCCTCTCACATAAATATCAATCTGCCTCTCCTACTTTCTTTTTAAATCATCTTTTTTCACTTATTTCCTTGGTATATTCAATTCAGGGGATAAAATCAGGTAAATATGTAACTTTTGAATATTTTACAACATAATTTTATCAATACATGTAGTGCTTGAATTTCAGTGATGGTATGTCTGAGAAATTATATGACATTATACTCAATATCTTTTAAATACAAAATAAATAGCGAGATTGTACATGGCCAAAGCTACACTATTTGTAGGAACATTTTCTGATTGATGATGCTAAATATGCACATTTTTTCAATCTCTTAGTTCTCATGCACATCCAGTTAATCACACCTGCTTTCATATTCTTTAAGGTGGCCCACTACATCTGGGAAAAATTTCTCAAATCAACACGAAATGATTTGATTACGAAAGATATGATGATAAATGATAAGTATCCATGTCAAAAAGGTGGAAAATATGGAATTTTGGATGCCAAAAAAAAAAATTACTTTCAAAATTTTCTTTCAGTAAATATGAACAAAAGTCTCTAGCAGATTTGAACTCAGGACCTGCGATTTAGCAGTCCGACGCTTTACCTACCGAGCTATGATGACATACAACAATACTGATCAAGGTAAGCATTAAAATCGCCATCTCGTGATGTAGTGTCATAAAGAGAAAAAACCTTGACGTAATGGGCTACCTTAAAGGTTCTTGTTTTTTTTAAATCTAGATGTTGTAATCTAAACCTGCAGCCCAATTATTCTGGAGATGCATATGAACTGAGATTTTCTTCATTTATTCCAATAAAGAATGATGCCCAAATTTCTGGAAGTGGAATGGAGGAAAATAAAAAAAAAAAAAGAGAGAGAGAAAAAAGGCCACACCCACAAATCAAGACATACATTTGTTAATTTCCTGCAACTTCTGGGGAAAAAAAACTCATCCACATAAACCCACAATGCTCACTCATTCAAAAAATACCGGAAACCATTTTCACCTTTAGGACTTCAATTTGGAAAAACTGATTTTCATCTAAAAATAGCATATCACAATGCAGTCATTTCTGACTGAAAAGACAATGCCAATCACTTTAAAAGTTAGCAAATTAATCATTCAAAGTATATTCAAGTTTCGTTCCACATATTTGAATCATGAAAATTTTAGCTAAGCACTAAAATCTTGTCTTTAGTCCAGCAGACTGACACACATCAGTTGTAGAACATTGTTTAGATGATCGAGTTCCAAGGACTGAAATGGCCCGGGGTAAGTTATATATAAACTCATAAAAACCAGGTACATCCCTCAGTAAAGTTTCATATCTCTTGACTGGGATTTTTTTCTCAAACAATATTTTATTCAAAATAATTACGAATGGGATTGGGCAGCATGCACAACCTATTCCAGCCCTCTCCCTATAATCTGGAAACCATATCATATACTGTAACAGTATAATTCCATATTTTTTGTTGCATTTAATTTAAAATTTCTGCAAAGGTTCTTTTGGCGACTAACATATCTTGTGAATTACTGAATAGATGTTATATTTTGAAAATCTGTTGTGTAATTTACCACAGGAAACACAAAAAATGAATCTTTCTAACCCCCCCCCCCCAAATAAAACCCCCACACACAAAAAATGAATAAATTTAAAAAAAACGGGGTATGTTTGGGAATACATGGCTTATGCTAATCTTGAATTACATATTTCCAGAATTCAGGAACTGAGGGATATACGACACTGATGCCTCGTTCACATGATGAATTTAATTCGCACCAAACTCAAGTTAATGCACATTAAATATGAACTGCGTTCACACGGAGATTTTAATGCGCATTAGTTTTACTTTGAATCAAATTTTACGTCGTGTTTTTAATCCACATCAGATTTACTTCGCATTAGTTCCGTGTGAACGCGAAGCTAATTTACATTAAATGTAGATGCATACGTAATGGCATATTTGGGTCACATGCATCATATCCATGATTAGTGATGGGTATTTATACTATTTTGAGAGAAAAACTAATTAAAATGGCATCAATAACCCAAAAACATGCACAAATATAGATGCAATAATATAGCCCCCCCCCCCCACCCCCTAATGTCAGACATTATATCTGTGCTCTACATAGACATGGAAGGGGATTATTGGTGTTAAATATGATAAAAATGCTAATATAAAAAGATGAAAATTATATTCTTTTACAAATATGCCTCTCATTGAAATCTCACACCTGATGACGCCATAGTAAAAATTTGATACATATCTGTAATAAAACATTATGTCATGTAACATTAAAAAGATTATCTTGGATCATTAGTCCAGTCAAGTTATGAGAAATGAAGGGCCAACCCAAGAAAATTGCAACACATGCTTTGCTTCCTGATTTGAGATGCTAATTATATTGTCTTTCAAATAAAAAGTATGTTTACCAAAATTAACCCCGTGGAAAGAGTTTTTTTTTGGGAAGGAAAATCGAAAAAGATGCATTGTACGAGATAATTCTCTTTGATACCCCCCCCCCCCCCCCCCCCCCCCCCCCCCCCCCCCCCCCCCCCCCCCCCACCCCCCCCCCCCCCCCCCCCCCCGTCCCCCCCCCCCCCCCCATTTTTTTGATCGGTACTTGCCTTAGTATGCATTAGTTTACTTCACATTACCGATGTGTGAAAACTTGATTCGAATTAATTTGCTGCCCATTATTTTACTTCACATCAAATATTTAATGCGAAGTAAAATTTGATGTGCATCCATGTGAACGAGGCATAAATTCACCCGCAGTCAGTTTAACATCGTATTAGCGTTACACTATACACACTTACATGTAGAACCGGATAAAATGTCTGCTGTAAAATGTTTACAGGAATTAGCATTATATCACTGTGGTATTAACCCACCACCAATGTCTATACATACAAAGTGATATTATGTTTAGTTCTATTCAACACAGTCTATTGCTATCAATGCACAAAGTGAATGGTTAGGCAAGTACATGATACGAAACACAACGGTCGGCAGAAAAATGTATAAATCAATGCACTTTTTTTTTGTCAAGATAGATGAGTCAGAATTTCAGATCTAATGGTGAGATTAAGTGGTTAAATCATGTCGCAGTAGAGCTACAGTACTGGCAGTGTCTTCATCTGAACATGTAAAAAATATGATGACTGTGTATTTCCATGTTTTTCAAATAACTTTAAAGATGCAATGGGTAATTTCAGCACAACCAATGATTAAAATGATGCATGCTTTTTTCAAAATCTGCAGAAAACACTTCCCAAAAATCAATTTTTTAGATGCATATACATATGCAAATCTAATAAATTTGTTTAAAAGTAAACAAGTACAAATGTATATGGTGTATACATAAAATGAGAGTAAAGTATAATTTCAAAATCAAATGCCAGGAATTAAGATCATACAAATAGACAGCAGATAACATATAGTAAGCCCGTGCTTAGAATGGATAGTTACGTTTAAGAATTTACTCAGCTGCTCATAGCTAGAATATTCACTATCTATCTGAAACCACAATACATAACATATCTTAAAAGTTGGATTTTATATGATTATTGCTGAATTCACAGTTCATGATGCAAAAGATAACATTAAATGCAGTCATCTCTCAAATATATATATATAAAACAGGGATCTTAAAATCATGGCTTTGCATTACAGCACACAAACATATATAGCAAAATGTATAACAAAATGCATTGCAATTAAATCTCTTGTTTGTGCATTAAACACTGAATGAGTGAATTTCTTTGACTTGAATGTGAGAAATATATCCCATCATGCCCTCCTACAGTTGTCATGACAGCCAATACCATGGAGACCTAAAGCTACAGATTAAGACCTACAGACAAGACTTGTTACTGGTGCTGATTTTGCAGATTAAACTCACCAAAGGAAGGACGGACTACGAACATCAGGATGTATGATAATATTAATCAATGTCACCTCATATATTCATCACTTATCACCTTATTTTGCCTACCGTATATCATTCTTGGAATTGAAATAATTTTGAAATTGTAAAGTAACGCTAAATTTTCATGTTGTTTGAACCTGTCTTTAGTTAATTAAGCAATGATATAGAATAGTGAATGAAAATGAATTGTAAAATCTAAGCAGATCAAGGTTCTGTGGTTCTCACTCTGAAATAACTCATGACTAAGATAAGTACATGTATCTTATTTTTGTAATTCATTGAAATAATTAGCAAGTCTGATCAAACGTGGATAAATTTTATTTATACAGTCAAACCTTGTTATCTCGAACTTGATGGGACCGAGAAAAAACTTCCGAGATATCTATGAATTCGAGATATTGAAGGTAAAAATATTTATAAAATAGGTGGCTGGGATCTCCGAACCACTTCAACATATCCATGGTATTCGAGATATCAGTGTGCGAGATACCGAAGTTCAACTGTATATTACACTAATTCAGAAAATCTAAATCTTTTTTTTTTTCAGAAGAGCCACAGGAACGTTGGATCTCTGCGGCGACGGCTAGCCTACCTGATTCAGGGCGAAGGCCGTGATGATGTCTTGTTCTTTGTGGATGATCTTCATTGGTTCCCTAAACTTCATACTGCTCTCTGACTCCGACTGACTAGTTGTCTCCTAGGTTAGATATTTATATTGATTTTATGTGGTATTTTCAATTTATTAAGACCTGTTGGATTTAGTGCCACTGCTAGGTACAATAGGCACTTAGTGGGCCCTCTGTTTGAATCACTGTACAGTACATACTACAGTCAAACCTCAATGGGGCCAGATAAAAGACTTACATGTACCCAAGGGATTGAGCTATTGAGGTAAAAATGCATACAGAAAATGTAGTTGGGACTTCCAATTCACTTCATCATATCCATGGTATTCCAGTAATTTTGCTATATTTTTTAAAAGGGTCCTGTGGCTTTTGAATTGGCAAAAATTGTCAATATTTCAGTCAAATTGGGAAAAATCGATTTTATGGTAAATAAGTTTAAAATCATATCAAACATTATATTTTGTTTATTTTACACATCTTATTTTCTTTAACCTTCTAATATTTTCAATTATCCTATCTAAGTCAACATTCCCATAACTCTTTGTTAAGTTTGATGTATATTATTCACATCGAATGTTTATATTTTCAATTGCATATTTTATTATTGGGAAAAATGCAAGCTAAATTGGGAAAAAATGGACAATTTTTGGGAGGGGAAAGGGCTTATATTCGGGCCTTAAATAATCACTGTATTTAAGATATCCATGTTTCAGATACCGAAGTTCAACTGTACCTTAATATACACACAGTACAAGCATTCAAGCATTTGTGATATTAGCCACATATTCAAGTACCTGTACAAACCAGGTACATGAAGCAATACATGGAAGATAACATTATATTGATAGTGAGGTACATGTACACATACCTTCCAAGTTCAAAATGTATGTATGGTATTCACATTTAAAATCATAATCATCAAAACTATTACTGTAAAGGGGGGAAACATTCGCATGGGTTTTATTTTCACCATATTCGCGATTGTATTTACAATTGCGAAAATAAAACCATCACAAAGTGCTGTTCAATGTTATTTGAGGTATGATTCTAGCTAAGTCTATTTACTATCCGTGAAATTTAAACCATCGTGAGAAACCAAAAGATAAAAATCGCGAATTCTTCATCCCATGAAATTAAAGCCCTTTACAGTATTTTATTTCCACTCAGTAAAATTTACTTTGTTGATTTTATTGAATACCCACAAATTTGAACCTCCAGAAAATAAACAATTTACGTACATGTTTGAAGTCAAATATTCATTAAATTAAATCCTAAGAAAAAAGAAAATATTAAAATGAAAATCAGATAAAAAAAAAATCGGCCATCAAAGGAAATGTGTCCAAAAAAAAAAACAGACTTCTCCAAATTACTCTGTGGCAGACAAAATTCTATTTATTATAATCTTTTACATTGTGACTCCCCCCCCGTACAAGTTTGCTACCTACTTCTGATTGATGGACCTTCTTCCTAAATATGTATCTGATGAACACTTCCTTCAATGGTTCCTGTTTGATGAGGTAAAACCAGAGCCTCTTGATGGGTAACGTGGAATGTGCATCTCTGTAAACACAGGGTGTAAAACGTGTTATCACATGCCAGGGCATCATACAATGCGAAGTTAAATACTGTGGAATCATTTTAATTCATAGGGGCCAATGTTCGTGGGTAACCAAAATTTTGCTGGTTCGTGGGAACGTAATTTCGTGGGTAATTGATAAATAATGTGAACGGCATAATATTTATAAAGATTAAAAGGAAAATAAAACATGTTCGTGGGCACGTAAATTCGTGGGTAAGAGTGACACCCGAAATCCACGAAAATTGGTTCCCCACGAACAATGATGATTCCATAGTATATATCAGAGTTTCTGAAAACCAAAAATTTCTATCAGTCATTCGAACTGATGACTTAAGTGTGTTCTACCAGTCCGGAGCAAATTCTACCAGACAGTCTGAATAAAATATTAACTAACAGTAGCTGTTCAGTGTTGTATAATTACCAAATAAACCTAAAAGCTTCATATTAAAAAAATAAGCTTTGGAGTCTCTGGCAAAGCTTTTCATTTTATGCCAGGCTTTGAGCACGACATGAAGCTACAATCAGCGTATGAATGCTCCCTAAAAGTGTTTTTGAGATTACAATTAAAAAAATCGCTGCATAGACACCGAAAATTTTTGAATTGTTAACAGTAACATATCGGTCACGCGGACAAGCAGAATAGCAATTTTCTCGGACATTTTGATTTTCTATCAGTTTTGCCGATAGGCCTGATGATTTTCGGAAAACTCTGATATCATATTGTGAACCAACTGTAACTCACAAAATAGTTTGTTTGTCATTAACCAATGGCACCTGTTCCAACAACTTATAAATAATACATGTACCACAAATACGACCCCTCCTATCTACATACACACAGGATTATAGTATTTACAGTACATACACGCAGGATTAATAAGTATTTTACAGTACATAGCACACAGGGTTATAAGTATTTTAACAGTAAACATACACCAGGATTATAGTTTTACAGTACAGATACACACAGGAATTATAGGTATTTAACAGTACAGTACAACACAGGATGTAACGTATTTAGCAGTAAAACATTACACACAGGATTATAAGTATTTAAGCAGTACATACACTACAGGAATTAAAGTATTTACAAGTACATCCACACAGGATTATTAGTATTTAGCAGTACAATAGCACCGGGATTATAGTATTTGACAGTACATACACACAGGATTATAGTATTTACAGTAATAGCCAAGGATTAATAGTATTTTACAGTACAATACACACGAGGATGTAATAGTATTTTACGTACATACAACACAGGATATATATGTATTTACAGATAACATAACACACGGGAATGTATAGTGAATTTACAGTACATAGCAGGCACGGGAATTATAAGTAATTTAACAGTACATACACACGGGATTATAGTATTTACGTACATACACACAGGGATTGATAGTATTTAGCAGTACAGAACAACAATTAGAGAAAAAGAAGCGGGTCGCCAAAGAAACTAAAAAAAGAACAAAGAAAAACATCCAGAAAAAAAAGAGTACCAGGGATTAAGTATTTACAGTACATACAACGGCGATGTATAAGTATTTACCAGTACCATACATCACAGGATTATAGACTTTTACAGTAACCATACAGGCACGGGGATTAGTAAGTATTTACAGTACATACAACAGGGAATTATAGTATTTACAGTACATACACACGGGGATTATAGTATTTAACAGTACATACACACGGGATTATAAGTATTTACAGTACTAACACAGCGGATTATAGTATTTAAGCAGTACATACACACAGGATTAGTAGTATTAGTAACAGTACAATACAACAGCGATATATAGTATTTACACGTACATACACACAGGATTTATAGTAATTTAACAGTACATACAACACAGGATATATAGTATTTACAGTACATACACACAGATTATAGTATTTAACAGTAACCATAGCCACAGAGTTATAGTTATTCTACAGTACATACACAACAGGATTATAGTCATTGTAAGTACATACACACAGGATTATAGTATTTACAGTACATACAACACAGGATTATGTATTTACAGTACAGTACCACAGGAGTTATAGTATTTACAGTACATACTCACACAGGGATTTATGTATTTTAACACGTACAGTACACACAGGATTATAGTATTTAACAAGTACCATACGACACAGGGATTATAAGTATTTACAGTAATACAACAAGGGGATTATAGTATTATCAGTAGCATACAACAGGATTATAGTATTTACAGTATCATACACACAGGATTATAGTATTTATCAAGGTACATACACACAGGATATATAGTATTGTACAGTCACATACACAACAGGATTATAGGGTATTTACAGTACATAACACACAAGGATTATAAGTATTTACAGTACATACACACAAGGATGTATGAGTATTTACAGATACATACACACAGGATTATAAGTATTTGACAGGGTACAATTACAGCACAGGATTAAATAGTATTATCCAGTAATACACACAGGATTATAGTATTTACAAGACATACAACAAGGATTATAAGTACTTTACAGTACATAACACAAGGATTATAGTTGTTTAACAGTGACATACACCACAGGATTATATGTATTTAAGTACATACACACAGGATTAATACGGGTATTTACAGTAATACAGACAAGGACTTATAGTATTTTACAGTACATACACACAGGATTAGTAGTATTTACAGTACAACACAAGGATTATAAGTATTAGTACAGTACATACACACAGGAATTATAGGTATTCTAACAGTACATACAACACAGGATTATAGGTAGTTGTGTACAGTACATAACACAGGATATAGTATTTTACAAGTAACATCACCACAGGATTTATAGTATTTACAGTACATCACACAGGATTATAGTATTAGTAAAGTACATACACACGGATTAAGTATTTACAGCTACATGACACACAGGAGTTATAGTATTTCAGGTAATACACACAGGATTATAGTATTTACAGTACATACACACAGGATTTAGTAATTTACAGTAACATCACACAGGATTTTAATTAGTATTATAACAGTACATACACAACAGGATTATAGTATTGTACGGTAACATACACAAAGCAGGACTTATAGTATTTAAGTACATTTATCACAGCGAGGAGATTATAGTATTGGGTTTTTCACATACACACAAGGATTATAGGTATTTACAGTACATAACACACAGGATTATAGTATTTACAGTACATACACACAGGATTATGTATTTACAGTACATCACACAGGATTATAGTATTACAGTACATAACACAGGATTATGTATTTTACAGTAACATAACACGAGGATTAGATAGTATTTACAGTACATACACACGGATTATAGTATGTTACAGTACCTACACAGCGGATTATGTATTTACAGTACATAGCAGCACAGGATTATAGTTGTTACAGTAGAGTACACACAGGATTATAGTATTTACAAGATTGGCTCTGTCGCTGTCTACAAATCTCAGGGTATTCAGAAATAAATGATATGGGGGGTGGTCGGAAAGGCACTTTTTTTTTGCAAAACCACAACCCTAAATTTTATAAGAAATACCACAAACGAGAAAATATAATTTGCTTGAAATGGTGCCATCAATAAAATGTTTTAAAAATTTGATAGTGAAGGATTTTGGTTTTTTTATAACCATTTGTTTTCAGCTAGCAAGTGACGATGTGGAGCTTTTGTATGTATGATTTTGATGGCTTCCAATGATAAAAGTGGGAGTTCAGAAAACAGTAAGTTCTTACTATGGTCATTATAGGAATATGGCAATGGAAGAAGTGCAGAAACGAGAAATCGATGGTTCCATATACATGTAGTTTACAAGATTAAATGGTTTATAAAGATTTTTTGAGTCGATAGCCTGCTAGAACGTATTTTATATTTTGATTACAATGACTGTATTGCTCTTAAATCTTCTCTCAGTCTTCGGCTGAGAAAGTGTATATAAGATGAAATTGACTGGGTTTTCAAATAGACCTTTCATGATAGGGGAAGCATTTTTGAAGCTTGGAATTGCATGAATGGGAATGTGAATTTTAATGTAAGAAAGTAATTGAGTAAATGTAAGTTTTTTGGGCAATTGGCTCGTTTTCAACTTAATTTCCGTTTAACATTTTGGAAGCCTCACAGTTGAACCATTAGAAAAAGGTCTATGGTAACGCAAGGTGCCATCCTGCCAGGCTTATTGGATATTAAAGTTAAATGAGCTTAGATTGCTGGAAGTTTGCCTGTGAATATAAAGTCCTGTAAGTTTTGA